>JAOWBB010011788.1:0-62554 GCA_028565995.1 Ricinus marginatus
GGGGGGGGAAATTTTACTTTCAAAGAACCTGATGCTTTTGATTTTACGAACGGGGCAGATCCCAGGAAAACCGAAGAAAAGCGGAAAAATTTATGGAGAAAAAATTTACCCTGTTCCAGGCAGCTTAATTGCTTACATGGGCTTTTTGGGGAGATCCCACCCATAAAGTTGCAGGTTGTCCATTGAGAGTTTCCGATCGTCGAATTCCCTTTTTTCTCTTTCTCTCCTTTTTTTTTTTTTTTTTTTTTTTTTTCTCTCCGGTTGTCCGTAACTTTTCAAAAGTGTATTTAATGCTTGAGGACAATGTAATGCATTGAGATCGTACATGAAGCGATTTAAAAAAGAAGAGAAAATAAAAAAAAAAAGATTCCCATCCAACCGAACAGTTAACAACTACATGTGCCTTCGTTTAATTTGTTTTATGAGGAAAACTTCCCAAATAAAGCGGTCATTTTCTTTTTATTTTTATTATTATTATTATTTTTTTTTTTTTTAAAACTTATTTCGCGAATGGTTGATGTAAATTTCATAGTAAATAGATGCCGGCCGAAAAAAAATTTCACTTGTTACGTCTCAAAATAATAATATTCATTTGGCCGTCATTTTTTTACTTTTCGAAAATTCATCAAAAATGTCTTGCATGAAAATAAATAAGTTTTTATTCCATTTCAATACAGGGTTGTCGGTTAATGAATGAGAGTACATACAAGTGCTTTTTAATATTATTGCTTGCGGATTATTGTAGGTATGCGTGAGGCCGTTTGTTTTCTGCCTTGCTGTATCATTTCTTTTTATTTGTTAATGACAGCTTAGCATCAGCAACATGAAAGTTAACAAACATCGGGAGCAAAGCTTATCAAAAGGAAGCTCCGCTCATGAAATGTAAAAAAAAAAAATTGAAATTTAACATTATTATAAGATTGAGTAACATAACAATTGCCTTTGGAAAAAGAAAAAAAAAATATCTCTGCATTTGAAGATCGTGGAAACTTTATAAACCATATAAATCGTCTCCCCGTGCAGTCTCACTGAGCAAGAATGTGTGTAGAACAAGCTATGAAAATAAGATAGTTCAAGTTAGGGTTGAAGTTGTAAGACAATATGGTATAAATGTACAATACATTTAAAAGCCCGTGAACCAGTGAAAACATAAAGACTGCCAATTAACAAGTAAATTAAGAAAAAGTTTTTTTTTTTTTTTTAATTTAACTGTTGGCTCTTAGGGAAACCACAAACGGACAGACACTCAGAAATGCACTGGTGAAGGCTCTGTATGGGTTTTTTCTTCTTTTCCCCACATAGAGACTACCAAAAACCTTCCGATGGGTTGACGATGACGGGCCAATTGTCACCTTCTCACAAAAATGTTAACTTATTTTCACAATTGTCGTCGGAAATGAGGGAAATAGGTACGCGCTATTATGTAAGCACATTTAGATTTTCCAGTCTGGGAAAAAGCAACCCCCGGAGAAAAAAAAAAAAAAAAAAAAACGTGGAGTGCTTCAGTTAAGATCGTTCTGATATTCGGTGGGCGAAGGAAATGATACCGCTTAATTCAGCGAAAGCCAATTCATCAAAGATTCTGGCCTTATGAATGTTTTACTTCGATATAATTTTCAAATTGTACAGAAAGCAGTTAATCATAATGCAAAGCCACAATCTCATTTCACCGTAGCTTTAAGTTATTGTTCTCTAGGTTTGAATGTCGATATTACAAAGCAGAATCAGCTGAAGCACCCATTTTGAAAGAAAAAAAAAACATTTTTTTTTATTTTATTTTATTGAGACAGCCAATTAGTCTTTAAATTATAGTTATGTAAACTGAATAACTTCTTCCATTAAGATCTGAAGATTAGTAATTTTTTCTTGATTCATCATTGTTAATGGAAAAATAATTGATGAAAGGTTGCTGCTTCAAGTTTATTTTTATATGCTCACAATGTTACCTAGAATGTTACATTAGATATGAGTATAAACTTTTTAGAAATATAAATACAAATTAATTTCTAAGAAATATTTATAAGCTACTAATTTATTGTTGATGAGAGATTATATTATTTATTATATACAGGGAAATAATTTTTTAATTTTACTGATCTTAATAATAAGGGATAAGTATTATAAAAAAATTTTTCATATAAGATGGATTTATAATAACATTTTCAGCTTCAATTTTACGGTATTCAATTTTTTTAAAAAGCCGTGTAAAAATTACTTAAATTATCGGCACTAAAATATTGTGAGATCTGTAAACTCGAGACATTAACGATATGTATGTGAAACTTATATGACTGATACTTGGCTTGCAGCTTGATTGAATTTAAATTTTTGCGGCGCAACCGACTAATCTATAATTTTAAAAATATTTTTTTTTTATTTTTCAGCAAGTAGCTCTTCTTTTATAAATCGAGTGTCTCGTGCTGCCTTAACTATGACCAAAAAATAGAAAAATTAATGCCCCCACATTACATCAAATATAGGTCTGAAGGCACAGCTTCCAATGGGCATATCCATTTTGCATTTAGATCCTATTTTTTTTGTCCGACAAACGTGCTTTGACACCGTTCGAATGCTTACCCTTTGTTTATTTACCTTCTTAAGTTTCTTCACTTTTCAAGACAATTTAAATTTAAATTTTAAAATTGCTTTAAAAATTGTTTCAAGGTAGAACCTTTGCAGTTTGTGAATTCATCCAGTGACTCGATCGATCTTTATACTGAAAGACCGATGTGGGTCAACCAATTGAAAAGGCTTCATTTTCAGTCCATTTCACGCTATTAGATGATCCTTTAATGAAGAACATGATCAGCCAAAAATTAAATGACATGTTCTCGGCACCAATGCCATGAATGCAAGAGAATTATTCTGTAAAGGTTACGCTATTTGAGACTCATAAGAAAACTGTTAAAGACACTGCGAGTATGATTCAACAAGAACAATATTATGTTGTAAAGCCTTTTCATGATATTTCATTCACAACGTCTTTCAAATGTCACATTTTTCGAAATAAAATTATTTTTCTCTCCTAAAATTTTTTCTTTTAATTGTTCTAGTGTATTTTACTGAATTTTAAAATTAATGATATAAAAATTAATAGTCAAATTTTTACGAACTTCAATTGAAAAAATATTATAAAATTACAAATTTCTAAATCTTTTATTCATTTTATCATTCTTACCTGCTTTTTTTTTTTATATTTAAGGGCATGTTTTATTTGAAAAAAAATTAAATATGACTTATTTGTTACTATAAATCGCGCCTTTTCACGTTACCTTCGGCTTTAAAGTCGATATAAAAACGTCCCAATTGTTTTTCGTCTTAAATAGCAACTACTAATTTCAACTGATCCCATAAAAAAAAATATAATTTCTTTTTGAATTAATTATACTTAAAGAATTTGAAATGAAATCTATTACCCTGCAAACGAATATTTTTTTTGATTCATCATTTTCAAAAAAAAATATTTTTAAAGTATTTCTCCCATTACATTTAATTCTTTAAATTCCTAAGTAACATTATATCCATTGCCGAATGATCGAAAATTTATCCTCCATGAAAATCATATTCGTATGCTATCAGACTAAATTAGTAGGTCGCGGAAAAGTATATATTAATTCAAGAAAAATTAAATTCGAAAATATTCTGCACTTTGCTCAGACTCTCCAAGAAACAGAAAAATAACTTACTTTTTATTTTATATTTTTTAATTTAATGTAAACTAGAAAATGGATGATTAAATTAAATTTAATAAACATGCAATATGTGGAATTTAGTTTACTTAAAATTAAATTATATAAATAAAGTGAGCACCAATTCAGAAGGGAACATGAATATAAATATTAGGCTTTAACTTTATACCTAAAACATATTTGTAAAAAATTTCATCTTCAAAACGTAGAATTACTATGATATAGTTTTCACCAATTAAAATTGAATTTCCAAAGTTTCTTAAAAATAATACTTCCAAACAAAATAGTTCCTAGTTAGAAAACTAATAATTATTACAAAAAAAAAAAAAATGATTCCATTTTGAAATTAAGAATCTTTAATTGTAAATATTTTAATAAAATATTTTAAAGTAAACATTTACACTGCTTGAAATCATCTAACACTGTCCATTTTTTTAAACTGAAAATTAAGAGGAAATATAAAGGAAGAAGTATTATTATTAAGAATACAATAATAATAATAATAATAATAAAAATAATAATAATAAAAGAAACCTAGAGAAAACAAAGTATATTAAAAAATAAATTCGTCTATGATAAAGTAATTTCTAATTGTCTTAAGTCAGGCAATAGCATAAATAAATAGTTTAATAATCATAAAGCCTTTCCTTGGATAACTTAATATGAACGTTATAAATTATAGATTAATAAAATTAAAAAAATTAAAGACTATTAATTTTTTGTAAATACATTTTATTTTTAACTTTCTTTAATTAGAGCTCAGACACTAAACAAATTGATTTTTCAATTTATCTGTACATACACCTTATACATTGGCTACAATCTTTCACATGAAACATTCAACTTTTAAAACCATGATTTTCATATAATACAGTTTACAATATTTACAATTTTTTATTTCCTTACAGAAATAAAATCAGAAATCTAATAAAATTTTCAAGAAAAAATACTTAATAATTACACTGAAATTTCATTTTCAGACTCAAACCCTTTTCATATTAGCAATTTCACACTTATAAAAAAAATTTTCAGCTGCAAATTATAAGAACTGTGCATAAAGCAAGAAAGAAGGAAAAACAGTAAATAATAATTGACGGGTAAGGTAAGGGCATAGTCTTGCTAACAATACAAGTTTTGTTCAGTGAAGCCTGGTAAGGTCCTTATACTAAAATTGTTTTACAACAAGTGATTTCAATTAATATAATTAGAATAGAAAAAGTATATAATACATATTATATTAAAAAAAGGCATGAGCCAAGTAATTAATTTACCAAAAATCCTAATGAGAGAATTTTTTGAGAATCTTAAAGATTTATTTCAGAGCATCAAGTTGTTCTTGTATTTGCTCCAATTTCCTATAAAAATCATAAAGTTCATCATGTGAAAATTCTATGTTGACATCATCTCTTTTCATATCATTTGATAAACCAAGCTGCAATTGAGCTTTAAGTAATTTTTCCCTTGACTGAAGATTCGAAGCTGTCTCAATTGATATTGAATATGACATATGACTTAGCTGGAAGATTTAGAAAAATAATTTTAATAATCAAATCTATTACTATTCTTATTATTTTAAAATTCAGTTGTATTTAAATCCATGTTAAGAATTTATTTAGAATTATTTGATTAAATAAAGGAGGCTTCAAAATATATCCTGTGGCCACAACCATTATTACGATGTAGTCAACAATAGGAATAAAATTATTGTATAAATATATATTTTTTTTACTCGGTTAGTAAATTGGGTTTCCAGGAAAAAATTGCATAGATAATTTTAGCATTACATATGCTTAGATATGAATCAACTTTACCTGGAATAAATATGGCTTGTGTTTTAAATTATCTACAATGCCTTTGGCAGAAGATGCCCATACTTGCACAAATGCCTCAGCCTTTTTTTGGTTTAGATTTAATACTTTTTCTAATTGTTCCCCAAGCACAGAAGGTTTAACAACATAATAGGCACATTTTTTAAATATTTCTAGTGCAGCATTGATTAGTAATTGAACTTCCTGTGCAGATATTTCCAGCGATGCTTCCAATTTGCTTTCTTCAATGTTAGTAAATGGCTTTGCAGAGTCATCAGTCGATAGAAATTGAGCAATTCGATTTAACATTAATGGAAACCTGGCATCTTCGACTGCGTTCATGATTCGAATTCCTTCTTCAAGCCTTAAATTTTTAAAAATAGAATGATTATTTAGTTCTGTAAAAACTGAATGGATAAAGTAAATTCTGAAGTTTTATCAAACTTATCTAGTTTACTGTCGAAAAATTTTCAAAAATTAGAACTAAATAATATACGAACGAGTTATAAAAATCTCAAAAGGAAACGTTTAAATTATTGGTAATGTGACATACTCAGTAGTTTTTTCAAACATGTTGAGATATTATTACAGAACTAGAAAAACGAAAATGTAAACAAATTATTTAATAAACTAGTACATTTTACTGCGAGCGTGGAACCAGAAAGGCAACGAGTTATGAAATTCCAAGTCATCTACCCATAAGATGCCCTCAGATGCCGGAATCACAAGCATTTTAATTAAAAATTTTACTTTTATTTAATTTTGAATCTTTACAAAGAATTTGGTAGTCTTTAATGTGATAATGGTATAAGACATAGCTTTATAACTCAACTGAACTTTGTTAAACTGATTTGATAACGCTCGTACTTTTGAAGAAAAAATTATATTAAAAATAACATGGCAAAAAAAGACAACAAATGATTAATAGAAAATGAAGAGAATAAAAGTTCTTCGACATTAAGCTCGAAGAAATGAAAAATAAATTCCTTCAATTTTAGTATTATTGATTTAACTTGATCAAATAGAAAAAATAAGTTCTGAAAAGAACAACCAAACCATTTTATTATAAGTTACTGTCAATGTAACGTTTATATTACATTGAAAAACTATTTTATTAAATACCTATCAAACTTCGATAGATAAATGTTATATTTCGTCAAAACAAAATAAAAATTACCGTCTCGCCGAAGAGTGTTTTTCGTAAGCACAATATCCCCTCCAAGCAAAAAAATTTTTCTCACAGTCTCTTGAATTTTCGTGAAGGTGCCAATGGTTGTTAAACACTATGAAACTTTTCAGAAGAGAAACACCAGCTTAATAATACTCAGTTTTAGCCTTAATATTATTAATTTAAACAAACATGTAAAAGTGAAATATATGCCTATTTTTAGGCATAAGGTTTAATCAAGCTAAACTACAGAAATTCGATGAAAAAAAGAAATAAAATGCAAACCAAGATTAGATATTTCGACAAGAAAAAGGAAATTTTGCGAAAATAATGGACAATCACTCAGGATAAAATGAACGATTTGGTAGGCAAATTATATGTTGTAGGATTATGACACACTGAAGCAATATTAAACCTGAAAGTGATGGACTGTTAAAACTTAAAACAGACTATATATGTATATATATATATAGCTCGTTTTATATTTTCATATTCATTTAGAAATTAATTTTAGATAATTAAGCTATAAATAAGTAATAAATTAAGAATTTAAAGAGAAATATCATCAATTACTATTTTATGAAACGACAAATCTTATAAGTAGAAGTCTTTAATTTAATCCTCATTATCATACATTGTGCATATGAATTTATTTTCATAAATACAATAATAGTACGAAATTTTTCTGGTAGCCTTTTATAATCTCTGCACCATAGTTTTTTTAGGAATTTATAATTTGATTCACCGAATAAATTATGATAATATTATAATACATAATAATTCTATTCTGGAACTTAACGAAAATTTTTTTAAATTACAATTTCATTATTTTCCGTCTTTTAATTTCATTAAAAGAAAAATCAAAAGATTCAGAACAATATGCAATTAGAATAAAAATTCAATAAGAGCTTGCATAAAAATTTATAATTTGACAATAACAATTGTCGTTTCATACTGTAATTTCATTTAAATTCAAGACTGATTTGACTTGGTAGGACTTGGACTTAAATCCACTGTTTTACGAACCCATCCAGCAATATCGACTGTTTTCATATCTGTTATTTTCATCCACTCGTGATTCTGAAATTTTAAACAAAATTATTATGAAAAGTATTAAAATATAATTGAATAGTAGCTCATACTGTTTTTAAATAGATGGACTTTTCAAAATAAAAATTTATAAAAAAATTTGTTTATTTTCAAAAAGTTATATTCCAGCAAATAAATCTATATTATGTTAAAATCAAAAACATAAATTGATATACATAGGCCAAGGAAATAAAAAAAATTTATAATATACATCAAAGAACCTTAGAAAATTTCTTGATCTTAATCTGCCAAATAATTGTGTAATGCAACTTACCATCAGAGTTTTTAAACTGGCTCTTTCAGCGGGATTTTTCTTTAAACAGATGTCGACGAAATTTTTAAATTCATCTGAGAAAATTCCCGAAGGCAGTTTCGGAGGAGGTTCGTTCACGATATAATCAAGAAGCTCAAAAATGGCCATTGGCTTTGGCCCATTTCCTGAAAATAAACAATGTTACTATTAAAACTTTATTGTAAAAATAATTAGATTTACAAATACATTTTGTATATCGTCTTTATTTCAGTTTTATATCTAATCTTTTAATTTCTAAGAAATAATGTGCTAAGAAGTCGATAATACTACAAATAATTTATCTTCAAATATTTGTTTTCTTTCATCAAACAACTTTAACAATATAATTCGTTTAAAATAAATTTTGAATAATTAAATCTTATTACAACTGAATTTAAACCTATCTTATCAAATTAGATTAAACCACTGAATGTAATTAGATTAATAATTAGTTGATAAATTAATCAGATAATCAATTTATAATTTAATAATTATAAATTGTTTTTATATTAATTTTATAATGAGCACGAATTATTATTTAATAAAAAAATTATCAAAATTATTATTCAATAATAATTAATTTATTAGTTCTATTGTTAGAACAATTATTTTGTGAGAAAATTTTATAGCTATTATATTATTATTGAAAAAGTTTATTCAGATATCAAATTATGCTAACCATGATTTGGTGAATGTGTGGCATCATCTTCATTTTTTTTCGGTCCGAAAATTGTTGCTAACGTTTTGGCATCTGGTGAAGGTATAGGATACATCCCAATCGCCATTTCAACCAACGACAATCCTAGGGACCAAATGTCACTCTGCACCGAATAATATGTGCCTTGTAATCTCTCCGGCTGAAAAGCAGTTTTGAAATTATTGGGTCAAAATGCAATTTATCATATATGCAATCAAGTGACTGGTAAATTATCATGTACAAAACATTAATTAAAAAATAAATTTGAATATAGAACACAAAAGTTCTAAAGATCATATCAAAACACTATTTTTGCTTTATTTGCTCTTCTTGCAGAAATAATTTGAATTAATTTTTCTACTATTTTTTTTTCATTAACTTTTTTGATTCATTAAATCCAAGAAGCCAAGAATCTTTTTTTTCATTTAAAAATAATCCAAAATAAAAAATTTTTATATTATAAATTCTGATAATATAAATACATTGAAACCAATCTTGCTTCAATTTATCTTTTACTTAATCATCATGCATTTGACTCACCGACATATAACTCCTTGTCCCAACAAAAGAATTAGCCATTGAATCAATTAGCTGACCTGATACCCCAAAATCGCAAATTTTGATTTCTCCTGAGCTATTGACAAGAATATTACTTGGTTTCACATCTCTATGCATAATTGCATGTTTATCTCTCAAATAACTTAGGCCTTTTAGTACTGCACTAGTAATTTTGCCAAGGATGTCTTCTGGTATACGACCAGCTTTTTTCATAATTAAATCTAGGGATCCACCATCCATATATTCCATACAAATACTTATTTCACCATCACTGAAAAGAATATTAAAAACTTCATTATATGTAAAAATTTTACTTGCTGTGCTGATACATATACATGTATAAAATTTATTTTCAGATTAGCAATCTAAATTTCTTATAAAATTTTTCTTAATAAAATCTACTGCACAAAGAGTAGTAGCTGAAACTATAAGATTTTCTAAAGTCCAAACATAATTTATACATATTAAGGAATACAATTCTGTTATTTATTGTAAATTCAAATACATATATAAATTTCAATTTAGAAGATTACTTGAAAATGTACATGTTAAAGTTACACTCAAAATAATTATTTAAAGTGTAAAATTTCATATTTGTGATTTGCAATGCATATAGCAACTTAATAAATAATTATATTTTCCATTTTGGTTATTTAAATAAAATATACTCACCTAGAAGACATCTTTCTAAAAAGAAAATTATAAATAACATAACAAACAAACCTGTAAAAAGCTCCATAAAATCCTACAATATGAGCAAAATTACACTCATGCAATACTTTTAATTCCCTAATTATCTGCTTTTTTATAGCAGGTTTGACTTCTAAGTGTATTAATTTTCTAGCCATTATTAGACCACTAGAAAGATGAAGAACCTTCATAACAACACCACCATTTCCTGAGCCTAATTCACCAAGTTTTTGAAAATCATCATCTGTTAACTCCCTAATTTTTTCTTTTTGGCATAAAAAGAATTCCATTTTTTTTCTTTGGGTATCATCCATATCCAATTCTTCTAATTGCTCCTGCAATACTTCTATACTGGTTTTACCAATCAATGGACTTCTTCTAAAAGAAATCAGATATATTTTAATTAATAAATATTAATGCAATTTAATTAAATTCTAATTATTGATTTTATTTTTGTGAAATATTAATTCATTAAAAACTTTTTAGTTCTTGATAATAACTATTGTTTAAGAATAATTAAGTGATTTTATATGGACTGAAACAAAAATCATAAAAATATTTACTTATTAATTTGTCTAATAAACTATAAGGTCAACAAACAGCTAAAAGTTATAAAATTAAATTCAAATCTAAATGTATAAATAAAATGTTAATACTCATATAAAATGTAATGTGAATAAATATGGTTGAAATATAATAAGGTTTTTATTATTTCTAAAAGAATAAATAAAAAATTGAATTTTAAATAATAAATAAAATCAAAAATAATTCAGTTTATGAAAAATATCAAAAAGAGAAAATAGATCATTTAAAATCGTATTTATTTTGAACTGTTATTACTTTAATCAATAGCATTGCACATGTATTACTTTAACTTCGAAAAAATATTACCACGTACATACTTTAAATTACTTTTAACAAATTTTTATTGAATTAACACTGCACATTATGATTTATAATAACTAAAATTAAACCGCTATTGCACAGTTATTTTCTTATGAAATAAAATATAAAATATATAAATATTGTATAATTGATATAATAAAAAAAGTTCCATTTATCATTTAAAAAATAATTCATGCGATTTAAATGCAGTTTATTATTATTATTGTAACTTGTATGAAATATTACTTACTCAGACGAAAGGTGCTGGTCCGAATTTTGTACAGAAGTATTATTTACAGCATTCCCAATTGAACCAGGCGGTAATGTTAAATTAAGTTTATTCTTCGACATTTTTGCCGAAACTGACAAAAATATGTTGTAAAATATTCACATTCGTTATATTTCTTCCTCTATTCAATCGTAAAAATGACATTCCATTATCAAAAATGAAAATTAGAAAATCGGCGAAACAGGTAACTAGTGATTCAACATCTTATAATTGTTTGAACAAAACAAAATGTTTATGTATTAATTCTCATTCACAGCAGTTTAAAAAAATCAGTGGTTCTAATGACACGTCAAATATCCATTTTACGAAATTTGAAGACCTTCGAAGCCGGGGTAAAAATACAAATTTCATAGATAATTGTAAATAATTAATATCAGAATATATATTTATAATGAGTAATCAAATAATTCTTATATATCGTTCGAGCGTAATCTTTATGAACTTCGCATAAGATAGTTTTAAGAATATTTAGTTAATCTCAAAAGGCTAAAGGAGAATGTAAAGATCTAAAATACTTTTCAGTAATTAATTTTCAAAGCTCTTTTTGCCTTTAAAATCATGGTAAAAATTCAGTTTGTTTCCACTGATATCAGTTATATGGTACTTCATATTATATGTTTATGAGATTGTATAATTTTTATGTTCTGCAGAATATTTAAAAGTTATTACAATAATTTTGGATTTTATTCTTTATTAATAATATTTAGAAGACACGATTCATCACGCTTGAAATTGTATAAAGTTTTGATAAATGAAACATTAAATACGACGAGGAATTTCCTTTTTATATTACATCTGAAAGTTATACAGTTATGAAAAATTTTCGTGCCAAGTGAGGCGTAATTAGTGTAACTTGTCTCCGCATGGAGCTCTGTAAAGACAATATATTAGAATATCATAATAATCGTTGGTGATTTCAAAGTGCTGCTGTTGCATGGAGTCAATTGTTTAATTGTAAACAAGAACTATGTACAGATTATATAGAATGAATTGTTTTTTATCTTCATTTCAATGTAAAAAACTTAACTTTTTTAAGATTACTAGAAAGCTAAATTTTTCGTCTATAACAGAGAATGTCGGCATTAATAAACCTTCGAGAAAAATTTCGCAAAACACAAAATATTTATTAGAATTAAATGCGTTTCGAAAATTCAGTTCTTTAGATGTTTCCGAATCTCCTGACAGTGAAAAAATAAAGACTCTTAAACATGATAGAAACAAGAAAGAAAATGAATCGGCTTTCAAATCAGGCCTCGATAAGGAAAGTAACTTTAAGATATTTCAGGAAATTTCAAATGGGGATCCTAAAATACTGAGAAAATTGCAAGTGTTGGAAATGAAAATAGAAGCCTGCATATATAGATTAGGAATAATTCCTAAACTTGACAAAGAACATTGGCATTTACTAATACAGACCACCGATAGACAAGCAAAAAAAGTGATCGGTCATTTGTTTCGGTGTGCTATTAAAAGTGCGAAAAAAAATGAAACTGCTGTCTATCCATCAAAGCCGCCTTTAGAATATGATCCGGACGAATTATCATATTCCTTATTTCAAAATGCATTGTTCTTGAGAATTCGTGATAGGACTTTAAAAAAAATTTCTAATTCAAGAGCCTTCGGAGCTGTACTTCATTCTGAGGAAATTTTTATTGATTGCTCTTATGAGAAATATATGAGTTATACTGATATACGATCATTGGGAAAACAGATATCACTTATGTTGACATTAAATGTTAATCATATTAATCCTTACAAGATAGTATTTTGTAATTTTGACAGTAATGGTGCACTTGGTCAATGTATATCCAAGTATAGTGCTACATTTTATGAGAAAGAAAATCCAATAATTTTATATGAAGGAAGTTATCTTGATTTGTGTCCAAGAGACAAATTGGTGTATTTAACTCCACATTGCACTACTTACATGGACTACTTAAATCCAAATAAAAGATATATAATTGGTGCTTTTGTTGATAAAAATGTTCCCAAACCTATTTCATTAGCAAAAGCTAAAGAACTTAATTTATCAATGGCAAAATTTCCATTAGAGAAACATTTGGTTTGGGGTATAGGAAAAAAGACTCTTACATTAAATAATACACTTCAGATAATGTTAGATTTAAGACATTTTCAAAATAACTGGAAAAAGGCATTTCAGTCTATTCCTAAAAGATTTCTTATATCACCTGAAGAGCGTAAAAAATATGCTACTGCAAGAAAAGAATATCAAAAACAAGGAAATTTATCACAAACTTTAGATGAAATTTTTTAGTTTCTAGAAACTGAATTATAAAATATAAGTTTGTAAATATAAAATTAATTATTCTACAATTATAGCTAATTCTCTTTTTCTCTTAGAAACAACCATCTTAATATAGTACATTTAAGTTTGAATATATTAACTAAGTTTGGTAGCAAATTTTGTTAATTCACAACAGAAATTCTAATTTAAGAAATATTCATAGATTTAAATATTCATTGTGTCCCAAAATATGAATCTGTCATTATTAACTTCAAGAATATTGGCAAAATCATTATGATTAAAAGTGGATTTTTAATTTATATATAACAATATAAAAAGTTTTTTATATTTTTAAAATAATTGAATTTAAATTTTTTTTTAAAAATTATTTTAATAATTTGATTTATGAGATATGGTTATGATTAATATCAGATTATTATTCAAATTATTTAAAATAAATTTATTTTACTTCTCTTAAAAGTTTTATTCATTTAATGATTTTTTTGTGAAACCAATGATGTGACTCATGAACTGATACCCCAAAAACTTTTTGTATTGGTTATCATTAAACAGAACAGTAAACAATATAAGCCAATTAAAAAATTCTAATTGGAGAAATATTTTTGGGATGTAAGTGCAAGAAAATTTAAGTTTAAATTACATTAGCATATAAATTTTTGAGTTGATGTATTTATTTATTGTAATTAAAGTATTGACTTAAGAGTATTTGACTTATTTATGTAATTAAAGATATAATTTACTATTATAACCAGTCAAATTGGAAAATACAGAAAAAAATTTAAATTCGGGCAAAGAAAACAGTAATTCAATATCTTTACCTATGGGATATTAACTTTCTATAGTATATTACCAAATAAACTTGTTATTAAAAAAATTATCTTTTAAATCGGTGCAATATATTTAAATGAGTTCCTAATATTAAATTTTGTTTTTAATCTCAGTCCAATCCATAAATTATCATTACAAAAGTAAGCAAAGCTCCTGTGACCCTTTTAGATGCTTTTTTTTTTCAATTTTAAACAATATACCCTTTCCTTATGGTATCGTAATTAGCTTGATGTTTTAAAACATACTGAAATAATTGTAACAGAAATTTATATTGAAAAGGTTTATTAATGATTGTTGCTAGCAATATTTGTTTAGCCAGCTGTATTATTAGAAGTATCAGGATCACAGTTGCTAATCTATTCGATAAGGAATAAGCTGAGTGATACTTTTTTCGTGCAATTAGATTTAGATCACCGATTTTACGTCACCTTTCAAAACTATATACACGATAAACGGAACACTAATAGTATAAGATCTTCAACTCAATATTTGTATCTTTAGTTAGATACATTTCAAATTTTCAATATTATTTATTATTGATTTAGAATTATCTAAACATGCCTAAGAAGAAAAGTTCTATAAATAAAATTAAGTGTGTTAGCGAAGATGTGAGAATAGCGGTCAGTGTAGCAATGAAAAATTTTCTGATGTCTGAGCAGACAGGTAAGTGCATTTATTTTCAGAGAAAGGATTACTTTCAAAAATAATAAAAAAGATTTAAAAAATTAGTCAGTTTCCATATACATATAAGGCTCTTTCACACAAGAGTTAAGAGGTTAAAATATAATTTTGTTTGGGCAACTTTAATTTGCATAAATTATAAGAACTTTATTCTTCAATTCATATAAAATTTTTTTTAGTTTTATTTTAAAGACATTAATAAATCATTAGAAATAAGTTTTAGGAGCTTTATTTTATAAATTTAATTTACAATTTGGAATAATAAGTTACAAAGTATTTTTGTGTGGACCTATTGTTTCATTAGAGAGATTATTTAGCAACATAAAATTGAACATGGATAAATTTGTTTTATATTTTTTTAGAAATGGAATTTCCATCTTCTCTGACTGCAGATGAAAGAGCACATATACATAAATTGGCTTTAACTATGGGCCTTCGTTCAAAAAGTAGAGGGTAAGAGAAGATGTAGAATAAACTTTTGTTAATTTTGCAGAATGTAATGAGAATACTTCTTATTTGCAAAAAATTATTTATGGCAAATATTAAATTCTCAAATTCATTCAACTCAAATAATTTTCCAAACAAACATTTTAAGTTCTAACTAAGTGTGCTACAGGTTTACAGATACATTTAAGTTCAAACTAATTATTATTTATAAATAAATAACATATTTATAAAGTGTAGATGAGAATTCAAAAATATTAAATTTATATTTTTACATGTTTACATATATTTTTAAAAAAAATTATTTTTGAAATAATTTAATTCTGCAGTGAAATTAATAGCAGTTTAATGATTTTAAAGAGAATTAAGAATTATAAAATTTCTAGTTTCTGAATAGAACACATGTCAAATTTGTAAAAATGGATATTAAATATAGGGAATTAAAAGAGAATCAATTTCAAAATTAAGATTTTCTTTACAGGAATAGTTTAAATGATGGTATAATTAGTATTCCATATTGAATTTTAATAAATTTAAAATTTTAATTACATTATTCATAAAATATAAAACTTTGATTTATAAATTAATGTGGTTTACAGCAAGCATGCCAATAGGTTTATAACAGTCTATAAACGTGAAGGTTCAACTATTGTTCAAGCGGATGCTCAATTTCAGCTTTCATCATCCAGTAGACAAATGATTTACAATCTTCTCAATAAATACCCTTTATCAAATAAGGAACGACAAGATTTATTGCCTTTGACCGAGAGAGATCGCATTGTTAATCCTGATTGTAAGTCAAATTATTATTATTAAATTAATTTCAAAATCTTAATTTTTAATTAGAATAATATAAATAATCAAAAGAAAATAAATAAAATTTAAATCTCAAGGAAAAAATTTTAACTTAAAGGAAAAATATGATACATAGACTTAATTTTATAATTAAAAGTAGATGAAACATTATTTATGTATTTATTAAAAAATTGTTGTATAAAAAGTCTGTAGTAAAGATGAGAGGAATTTAATAGCATATGAATGTTTGTTGTTTGTAAAACCATATTTATATTACATCAAAATGATGAAAATTTTCCAAAATTAAAGTTTTTTTAATTTTATTATTGATTGTACATTCCCATACATATAAATTATAGTTTTTTAAAATATTTAACATAAAAATTTTTAAATGATTCAGTTTGCTAATTATTGAAATATTTAATATAAATAAGATAATATTTGTTAATTAAATTAGCACAATATTATAATCACTTAATTTCTTATAACTTAATAATAATTCTAATAACTTAATAATATTATAATCAATATTATAGTATAAATAGGTTTAAAATTTTCCCTTTAAATAATAAATGAAAGATGCACGTCACTCTTAAAACATAAATATTTTATTTCTCACACAAATTTGTTTTTTAAAACAACTTTAATTAAGATCTTTGTTGAAAATTAATAGAAGATATTTTGTCTATAAATGAACGCGACTTAAATATATTTTTAGATAAATTATAATATTTCCAGATATTTGCTGATAAAATTATTATGAGGTTTTTTTATTAATCTTTAGATTATTAAGTGATTTTCTTTCTAGAAATTAAATTTTAATTAGATAATTAAATGGGTAAAATATTTAAAGCTTTTATCGTTTTCGAAACGAACACTTAATTTAGTGGTTCAAGAAAAAAGATATATTTCTAATAATTAATTAATTTTTTACAGTAAGAGAAATGAATAAAGCTTTAGGTCGTCTACCTACTGGAATCGCACAGATTCCTCCTCCACCTGGACGTGCAGATGATCTGGAAATATTCAGGCAAAATTTACCTATATGGCCATTTCGTGATGAAATAATAAGAACTATTGTGAATAATCAAGTTTGCATAATTGAAGGCGAAACAGGTTCTGGTAAAACAACTCAGGTTATTACATATTTAAAATAGCTTTATGGTTTATTAAAAGCTCAACAATGAAGAAAAATTGAAAGTTAATTTTAAAAAAATTTTAAAATTTTATTTTTAACTGTAGGTTCCTCAGTTTTTAATGGAACATTCTAGACAGTTAAATAAACCATGTAGAATAATAGTCACTGAACCAAGAAGAATTGCTGTAGTAAATGTTTGCGAAAGAATTTGTCTTGAAAGAGATGAGAAAGTTGGTCAACATGTGGGATATCAAATTCGGCTAGAAAGCAGGTAAGTGTTATTCCGGTGAAATTAAATTTTAGGTTTATTATGTGTTTAATCCAATCTATTAAAATAATTATACTTTTCAGAATATCACCAAAAACCGTAGTAACATTTTGTACAACAGGTGTTCTTTTACGTACTCTAATGTGTGGCGAATCTTCCATTGGTAATGTGACACATATAATAGTTGATGAAGTTCATGAGCGTGATAGATTTTGTGATTTTCTTTTAATTGCATTAAGAGATCTACTGTCAAAGTTTCGGAATCTTCATCTTGTCTTAATGTCAGCAACTTTAAATTCAGATATATTTTCAAAATATTTTATGAACTGTCCTATTGTAACTGTTCCTGGGCGACAATACCCGGTTAAAGAATATTTTTTGGAAGACATATTAAAACAGTAAGTAAGAAATATTTTTATTTAAATTTGCTAATCCTTTTCGATGTTATTTTAGATGGAAATTTTCATACTGTACAGTAAATACTGGGTGATTCTTGACCGGAAAATTTACTCTCATTTAGTTCACGCAGTTATGCCAGAATTCAATTAAATGTTATTTTCTGTTTTCTTTTATTTTGGTAAATCCTAGTAATTTAATCATTAAATTTGTAATTAATTAACTGAAATAAAATTATAAATCCGAAATTTTCTAATTGAAAAATAAAAATATATTTCTGTTATGTTTAAATTAGTAAATTGATGCGACTCTTAAGTCTGAAATAATGATTTTGTTATAAAACTAATCGTTCCTCATATCCCTTGTAGGGAATTTCAAAATTAAAAATTTTATATTCATAATATAATTTCTTTTTTCTGGGAAACATATATTTACATTAGCTAATTCTATATTTTTTGTGCATTATTTACTATTTTATACAACATAATCTAGTATACATGTAAATTATGTGATATAAAAATTATGCAGTAACTTACTAAAATACATCTGTTAATGTTAATCTTTTTTTTATGTTTTATTCAATATTAATTTTAATTTTTAAATTTAATTTATAATTTACCAATTCATGTTTCAGTTTAAGACAAGTCTAATTTTTTCAAAATATCTTTCCAGAACTGGTTACATGAGTGAACAAATGTTAAAAATAAAAGGTAAACTTAAAGTAAAGACGCAGCATAAAGAGCAACTTGAAAAATGGAAGGCTTCTATTAGCAGTTCTACTGAGACTGAACCCATAAGTCCGAGTGTAACAACTGGAACTGGTAATTTTAATTAAAGTTTTAATTCCATATTTAAGAGGCTGATTTCATTTTATAAACACTGATAAGTTTATATTTATTTTTAACGTTTTAAGTACATGTTTAAATTCTTTTTCAAGAATTAATTTTCTTGCTTGGCATGGAAAACCCAAACGTCTAACAATATATATTGAGTCAAAAAATCGAGGTTCTCATGAAGACATTATTAATTCCATTTCTTTTAAATATTATTGATATTTTTAGAATCTTTTCTCTCACGTTAGATAAAAAAATGAGATAATGGAAATTTATGCACTTCAATTGTATTTAGTATTCAATTTTAAATAATTTTATTAATGTTAAAATTTACTGTCTATGAAAAAAAGCAATTTGTTTCAAATTTTTATTTTGAAATTTTTTAGTAGAAAAAAATGATATTCAATGTGAAAAATCGGAATTAGAGCCGTGGCTTGTTGAAGAAATGGATAAGGCAATATCAGAAGCTTTTTTAACTGGTACTGAAGAATCAATGATGCAATTGCTTCATTTAATTTTATCTGAAAATGTGTCCGCAGATTATCAGGTTTGATTTAAGCTATTAGATAGGATTAAAAAAATGTTTTGCATCACTTAAACGAAATAAATTAAAAAATATTTTTCAAATTATTTTTCTTTAGCACTCAAAAACTGCCGTTACACCTTTGATGGTTGCGGCTGTTAGAAATTCTTTAAATATGGTTGAGCAACTTCTAAATTTAGGGGCAAACATTTGGATTAAAGCTTCAAACGACTTCACAGCAATTGATTGGGCAAATTTATTGAATCATAAAGAAGCGGCTGAATTAATTCAAAGTTACCATGATCAGGTATTTTAAGTATTACTGTTTCCATCATGAATGAATTCTTCAAAGAGAGATAGTTAATTTCAATAAATAAAATAATTTCAATAAAAAAAATAAAAGTTTTAAATTAAATTTATAAATTTTGGAATTAAAAATTAATTCTTAATCTTCCAAATTAAACCCGATGGAAAAAAAGTGTCAGACAATTTTTTAATTTAAAATTGTTTTAATATTAGTTATTAATACAATAAAATTGAACTATAAAAGATTAGTATGAGATTGACTGATACAGTCATTCAAAATATCTATATTAAAAATTTCAATATGACAGACAAATTTGTTGTTGTTGTTGTTGTTGTTGTTGTTATTATTATTATTATTATTATTATTATTATTATTATTGTTATTAATGAAGTATTTTTTCAAATATAAAAAATTAAAATTTTAAATAAAGTTTGATTTTATAATTTATAAATTATCTGTGCCGTAATATAATATTAATGCACATATAATAATTTATGTAAGATTAAATACATTTTCTATTTATTACATTTATATTTTCCATAATATAATTTTTGGATTAAGATCTTGTATACTGATTTTCTGTTCCTTTTATAATTTTTTTAGAGTATGCGTCCATTTGATGACGTGAGCGTTATTCCAAAAGAAACTACTTTATCAGAAGAAGATAAAGAATTGTTACAAATTTACCATTCCAGTTTTAATGATGATCATATTGACATAGATTTGTTAATGGCTCTGTTAATTCAAATACATTGCACTCAGCCAAGAGGTAAGTTTAAACATAGTAATAATATGCGAAGATATTTAAAGAAATCGTATTTTATCAGTTTTATAAAATTATTACAGGAGCTATTTTGGTTTTCCTCGCTGGTTATGACGATATAATTAATGTTAAAGAACGAATATTATTAGAAGATAAAATTCTTTCTGAGCATATGAAATATATAGTATTTACTCTTCATTCAAGTATGCAAACAGGAGATCAGAGAAAAGTATTTAAATCGACTCCTTTTAATGTCAGGAAAATAATTTTATCGACCAATATTGCAGAAACAAGTTTAACCATAGATGATGTAGCATATGTCATTGATTCAGGAAAAGTTAAGGAGGTAAAGATTGATAAATTTACTTTTCAAGAACAGAGTAGGTCTTTTGTTGTTTCACTTGCAAAATAAAGGGCTTAATCATGCGAAAAGTTTAGATATATAGTAAAACTTAAAAATAAAATGAGATCAACGAAAAAGTTATCTAATACCTAATTTACAAAAAAGTTGATATGGGTCTAATTACTTGGGAAATTAAATCAGTTTTAAATTATATTTCAGTTTAAACTAATTGTGTTCTATACTGTTTTTGAAGTTTAAATTTATTTATGTTTTTAAATTAATATCAATAAACTTTTTAATATAATGTATAATACTGATAGCGGAATAGTCGACTGCTAATTAATTGGTAAAAAATATAGTAATGCAATAATTGGAATATTTCATGAATGAATCAATTTCCTGAAGGCAAAAAGATTAGCCAAAACGTAAAAATAAATAAATTTCTATACAATAAATAATTAAAAAGGGAAAGATGTACATTTAAAAAGCACCAGTTTAACGTTACGAAACGTGGCACATTTGTCACTTTTCTCATTGTAAATTATCCAGATTGGAAATATCAGGAATGTTATGTATATAAATTAAATATAATATTTTTAAATTTATTTTGGTTATTGAAATTAGAATTCTCTCCCGTTGTTTAAAACATTTACTTTGCGATTGTTGAGTTTCCAGTTTAGTTTTGCTAAATTAATTCAGCAAGAGATTCTTAATACAATTATTTATCAAATTAATCATTTTTTTTCTGTAGAAATCATTTGACAGTATCAACGGAATTTGTGTATTGGGAATGGTCTGGATTTCTCGAGCGCGGGCTCAACAAAGAAAAGGGCGTGCCGGTCGTAATCAAGCAGGGGTTTGCTATCATCTTTTTTCTTCTTTTCGATATAATTCTATGGATCTTCATTCAACTCCAGAAATGCTTCGAGTGCCTCTGCAGGTAGAAATCAAAAATATATTTCATGTAGTACTTAATGTTTTAGATTTTAACTCGACGCAGGCAGATAAGTTTCAGATTATGTCCATCATTCTTAAGTTTCTGAAACAATGAAATATGACAGTTATTTTAAAAATGGCATTTAGTTCTAAATGTAATATAAAGAGTCATGAAATTAATTAATAATTTGTATTAGGAGCTCTGTCTGCACTCGAAGCTTTTAGCACCATTTAATACTCCAATCGCTGATTTCTTGTCTCGAGCGATTGATCCACCACCGTTTTTAATAACAAGAAATGCAGTGCAATTTCTAAAAACAATTGATGTTTTGGATTCCTGGGAAGATTTAACCGAATTAGGTATGATTCAGCACATCAATTTGGTGTTGTGTATGAATTTTGCCTTATTTTACTACGAAAAATTGATTTGAATTATTAATGTTATTTTGGATTAATGGCATTTTTTAATTTTATTTGCAGGTGTTCATGTGTTAGATCTTCCCGTCGAACCAAGATTAGGGAAAATGATAATGTATGGTTGTGTATTAAAGTGTTTGGATCCTGTACTTACTATTGTTTGTTGCTTGACATATAAAGAACCGTTTATATTGCCCGTGCAACCAAATCAAAAGTTAGCTTTGCATTTAGCGAGAAAAAAGTTCTCTGCGGGATCATATAGCGATCATATGGTTCTTCTAAGAGCATTTCAGGTATGTATCAAAAAAATGGATTATTTAGATTTCTAATAATTTTAGTTCATATAAATATTTCCAATTTCCGTAAGTTTTATATCTTTAAGAAATCTGGGAAATTTAACATTGTAAATATTAAATAAATTTTATTTTGAATTTTTAACTTTTTTTTCTTCTTCAGATATGATATTGTACAAAATATTATTAAATATTAATGTTTTATTTTTTATTGATTATTCTTATTACCTAATAATTGTACTATATCGATATTATTTTCTTGAAAAAATAATATTTATAATATTTATTTATGTTTATAATTTTTTTCAATTTTCATTCTCTACGTATATGTATTATATACGTATAAATATTATACACTTGTCTGTGACCTTTAGAATAAGCCTTTCATATTAGGTTATTTATGTTAACAATATGCTATTTGTTAATATGCCTTGTTTGTGCATAATTAGTAACAAGATTGTTACAAGATATGACGCTTTTTATACTTTTCATTATTATTATTATTATTATTATTATTATTATTATTATTATTATTATTATTATTATTTCTTTTTAAAAATTCGAATTTTTAGAATAATTGCTTTATTGATATTCCGATTATTTTCTAGGGCTGGCAGCAAGCTCGAAATAATGGTTGGGAAAAATCATTTTGTGAAAAAAATTTTATTTCTGGTCCAACAATGGACATGATTACTGGCATTCGTGCACAACTTTTGGCTCAACTTCGAGCATCTGGTTTCGTCAGGTCAAGAGCTCCCGGTGATATTAGAGATTTAAATTCCAACAGTGAAAACTGGGCTGTGGTTAAAGCTGCATTGTGCGCCGGTCTTTATCCCAATTTAGCGCGCGTAGATAGGGAACAAGCTGTTTTGAGGACAAAGTAAGTTTTACTTGAAAACTGCAGCTGCTTTTCTTTATAAAATTGTCTTTGTTTAAAGTTCTTAAGAATTAATATGTATTTTTTTCACTTTTATTTACAAAAGCAACTAAAGATCGTTGTAACAATTTCAGAATAACTGAAAAATATTTAATACTAACAATATTTATTTATTAGAAATATAAGTTCCGATAAGTTGAAATATCAAGAAACGGTCCAAATTTTGGGTTTAGAATGATAAAATTGGATTTTACATTTCCTTGGTGTGTAAATACTTGTATTAAAAAAGAATTTTTTTAAATTCTTCTTGTGTAATGGAAAATGCAAATTTTTAAAAAATTTTTCATGAATTCTCTTACTTATCCTACATAAATGTAGTGTATTAGATAAGTTTTGTTTTAACAAAACATTCTGCATCAATGTATGTAAGAATATAGAGCATCATGAAGGACAGTTGTGATGTAGAACAAGGTGTCGGAATCTAATCAAGATTTTTATTACTCCGGATTTAAAGAATGTAAAGCTTAGGCCACTTATAGAAATGAAAATTAATATATACATAAATATATGCATTTCTTATGATATATATTCAATATTTTTGTATGAGTCCCGCTTAATGAAATTTCATGCATTTGTTTATGGGACCCAAGTATACATTGTCGGCTGCATACTAATATAAATAAATATTAGAAAGAAAAGAGAAAATAAATTTGTATTATTATTTTCAGAAAGGAGTGTAAAGTCACTTTTCATCCTTGTTCCATATTTAGAGATGTACCAAAGGATTGTAAAACCAGTATAGCGCAATCTTTAAGAGTAGCAGTAGAAAGTTTACCGACAGATTGGATAATGTTTGAAGAGTTAAGCCGAAATTCAAGACTTTGCCATATGAAGACATGTACTTTAATTTCTCCTATTACAGTAGCAATTTTTAGTGGACCTGCGAGGCTGCCTTTAGAGAATGTAGTCGAAGCAGAAGGTATTTCGTACATAAGATTTAAAAATTTTATTTAAATAAATTTATGAATTTATATTAATTTTTTTATAATAAAGTTTTAAGCCATTTATATTTTATTTTGTAGATTACAGACCTGATGGTTTTACTGAGCCGGATAGCGATTCCGAAATCGAAGAGAAATCGGAAGAACATACTTCCACTTTAAAGTTAGACGATTGGGTTTTATTCAAAGTGGACAGTAAAGCTGCTCATTTGGCTCTTCAATTGAGACAAAAATGGCACTCTTTATTTCTTAGACGAATGAAATCTCCTGGAAAACCTTGGACTCCAGTAAATATAAATTTTCATTTAATAACGTTTAAAATATGTGCAATAAGAACATTTTTATTTACTTCAAGAAAAGATGTATGAAACATAAACAAATAACTGAATGAAAACTTGAAAATGCTGTGCAGCATTCACCTTCCGGTAGGCTTACTGTGTTACGACTTATCCTGAGTTTAATAGGAGTGACGGGCGGTTTGTACGTGAATAAGTGCAAGTTCAATTAAGTATAATGAACCTAATTTACTAGCATTGTTATGGCAAGAAAAATTTCAAATTAATGGTGATGGCCTAAAGTTGCAGGCAATATATGTAATTAGTTGTATATTTGAAACAAATCCTAATGAGCATTAAAATCTTTTGAATACCTTGCTATTCTTATTCATTATAAGTTGCAGTTATTGAATTTAAATTGATTCAGGTTTTTCAAATTTGAGTGGGAAAAATAAAATATTTATATATTCAGAAAGTGATACATCTGAAAATTGCATATTTCAGAATATTTAAATTATTAACCATTAAAAATTAAATAATCTGTTAAAAGAAATTTTTTGATTTATTCATTTACTTATCAATATCAATGATTGTATTTCATAGATTTTTCAATAAGGAAATCAAATGTTAATTTTCATCTAAAGGTATTGTAATAGAAAAATATATTTATTTTTTGTTTTTTATAGGCTGATGATGCAATTATTAAAACTATTGTTAGTGTGTTATCTGCAGAGGAGCAAGCTTTAAACTTACCTCAACCTTCAGGTGTTGGGCAAAGACCAAGACCCTGTAATATAGATCATGGAAGGGATGAGGAATTTTATTCTGCGAGTCAAAATCTTTTATCATCCAACACAGACGGAAGACCAGTCAAGAAATCAGGAGGAAATAATTCTCTAGGTCGGGCATGTTGGATAAAAATTTTTTTTTTCATATGATTGAAAAGTGAAAACGTTAAAAATTGAATGTATAAATGATTACAGTTTATACTTTTAAAAATATCAAAATATTAAAAAAAAATTTATTCCTTAAAAATTCGTACAATTTGCCATTAATGGATATTGTACAAAAGTATAATTTCAAGTCTAATTCCATTGAAATCTTATTTTACATATAAAAAATCTATTTACCTTATGCTAACTTTTTATAATAGGTTGAAGAATATTACATTGGTTCCTAGCTACAATTAAAAAAGTATCTTTTTTATAATCGTAAACGGGAAATTTATCGAATCGAATAGATCTTAAGGCTTAGTTTTTTATTTTATAATATAACATACTGTACAGATATTAATATTATTATGATTATTTATCAAATAATTAATAATAAATAAATTAATAATAATAATAAGTTTTATTGAACCAAATTTTTAGAATTCAATTTTTAATTAGCATTGTGAAATTTAATTTTGTTTATGCATGTGATTTTTGGAAATAAGACGTTTTAATTAAAAATTTTTGTAAACAGTGAATGGAGTCGAACTAAAATCAAATGCCGGGGAAAATGCTCAAGATTCTTTATCAGGAAATCAAGCACGGTATTTTGTTATAAAAGCTCAAAGTATTAAAGCTCTCGATATTTCTGTTACTAAAGAATCGTGGACCTTTTCACCTATGACTGAAAGGAAATTGAATCGCGCTCTTAAGGTAGACAATTTAGTAATTTTTAAATATTTAATATATATAAAAAATTTTTGTATAATTGAGGCTGATAATAAATAATTTTTCACAGGAAGGAAAGGATGTAATTTTAATATTCAATGTTCAGGGTTCTGCTTATTTTCAAGGAATAGCTAAATTGAGTAGTAATGATGGTCCAGTAACTAGTTGTAATCAAATGAAATTGCAATGGATTAAAAGGGGCAATATATCTTTTCAAGCTACTCGTTTCTTATTGAATCCGCTGAATGAGAATAGGCGTGTACATGCGAGTCGTGATGGGCAGGTAGGACTAATAAAAAAATTGAACTATCATATTCATTTAATTTAAATACTGTAGAAGAATTGAGAAATTAATTTTTTTCATTAATTTTCTTTTTGACAATCGTATTTAAATAATTTCATCTTAATATTTTTGATTTCAGGAAATAGAAGCCACAATTGGAGCGGTTCTATGCAGTCTATGGGATAAACCTGCAGGAGGAATAAAATCTTTTAATCAACAAAATATATCCGAAGATCTGAACATCGGAAACCGAACACTTCGCACTTTCTCTAGTCAATCAAGCACTGATTTTCAAATAATGCAGAGAAATCAAAAGTAATTTTTCTCAATAAAAATTTGAAATAAAAAGCAGAATTTTATAGGAAACTTTTTGAGAGGAAAAGCATAATTTTCGTAAGTGAAAAAGTATTCATTATTATGAGGCTTTAAACTTTTACGTTTCACAAATTTATTAAAAAACATTTTGTGTTCATATAATTAATGACGTTTTTTCTTTTATAATAAATTTTCTTCAGGTTAGTTATATGTTAAAATTTTAGTTATTCTACTTTTCAAGCCTTTTAAATAAAACCTATAAGATTTTATTATTTTCTTAAATCAAATTGGACTAATGAAAAATGTATTGATAAAGTGTGCTTAAAGAGAATTCATGTAATTTCATTAAATATATTTTCTTTAGTCCTTGCCGAAATTATTTTCAGAAGAAATAAGTTGTGATAATATTTAGATAACAATTATCCTTATTAATTACATTTTAAAATATATTTTAAACATTTGTAATGAATAATTTTTCACTTCAAACTGTATTATATATTTGTATTTTCATAATATAAAACATGAGTTATCGTAAAACATAATTTAGAGATAAATGTTCGGTTAAGTAGACTTGGGTGTAGATTAAACACTTTAATGTAAATAAAATTGGTTGTGAACAAACTAAAACTAGAATGTTTTGAAATTTGGAAATTAAGTTATTAGTATTTATTTAAATAAAAAGTATAAAGTAGACCAATTGATTTGATTGGAAGACTGGCACATAATTTTTTTGATGAGGAGAAAATATGCTAACTTTAGAGACTAATTTAGTAATATATTTCTTTCAGTCCATTTCATCAATAAATATTTTTAAATTAATTATTATTTTTACCTCAATACTATTAGTATGAATTGTGGCATTTAAATAAATATTATGTTAGCTTTTATTATTTATAAAAAATTGAAAGTTTTTTGGTTAGCAAATTTTTGAAACAATACTGTGATAGAATTATGAAAAAAATATCATGTGTTGTGAATAGCGAAAACTGAAAAACTTCTTTTGATTCGAAATATCTCTATAAGTATTAGAGTTTTGTTATGTGTTAGCAAAATTTTATTTCGATTGCAATTACAACACATTGGATATTTTAATTTTAATTTAATCTTTGCATTCTGATTATTAGTTTTGGACAATTTATTGTAAAATAATACGATTTATTATTTATTTTTAAGTTAGTATAACATTAATTTATGTTTATACTATGGAAATCGTAAGTATTTTAGATCGGAATCCAGTTTGGGTCCTTGTATATTTAAATTTATTTAATTGAGATTAATAGAAAATTTTCTCTTTCTCCTAAAGAATTTCTTAACTCTGTTGGATGAAATTAAAAATTTGTTATAAAATCTTTTACGGTAAAAAAATTTTTATAGTTCTAAACTACTTAAATTTTCAGTAAATGAAATCCTCGAAAAAAGTTCTGTTATATTGTTCTCATATCGAAGAAGTTTCTCAAGTACTAAACCGTTAAACATAAAAGGAATTGGTCATATTTAAATTAGTAATTCAAACAGACAGTCTAATTTGTTTGAATTTTTCAGATAATTATTTTACTTAACAGTTTCATGTAAATTTATTATTATTTATGTTTTAGTTATATTATAGTTATGTTTTAATATTATCTATGTGTTTTACAATTAATATCCACAAGTTTTTAATTATACATGAATAAATATCAAATTTCGTTGGTTTTTCCAAATTTTTAAAAACTTCGATATATATAATAATAAATATTGTAAATATATCAATCACAATATAAAGACATGTATATGAATGTAATATATATATATATATCTTTTTTTATTGGAAAATTAATATGTTCATATGTATGTCATATATTGTATTACTTAAATAAACTGAAAATTAGTGCTTTTTAATTATTAAACGATTACTGTTTCTAGGCAACTGAATTTTTAAGAGGAAATATTCAAGAGAATAATTCTTTTGTGCAAAAAAATTTTGTTTTTTTTTTAACTTATTTCATTGTTGTATATGGAAGTATTATTTTATGAAGAACAATTAGCAAACAATTATTAAAGATTTAATGATATCAAAGCTTAGCTGTAATGTAAACAGTTGTGCTTATCTTTTTAAGTTTAGTGTACATAGATGCTTGGAGCTTGATTATTCATTAACATGAGAAGATGTTAAAGGAGAATTCAAGATTATCTTTTTGTAAAGATTACATAGAATACATATATAAAATTGTTTACTAAAATAAAATTCAATTTCAAGTGATTTATGGATTACTAACTGTCTTCTTGTGTAATTTTAAACAATATCTTTTGAATTATCCATCTTAAAATGCATATTCACTGTCTTTACAAATTTCCTGATAATTTCCTTTTTGAAAAATATTGATGCCTAAATTTTAAGTATTAAATAAAAGACAAGGTTAACTCAGTATAGTAAAATTATCAATATCACATGATAAAATAGAGGTAGGCATTGAAACTAACAATTAAATTTTTTTGTAAAGCCTTAATATAGCTTTGTTTTAATAAATGCTGGAGCTGTTAATTGGCCTAACATTTGCTGCAGATATGAACATCATATCATAATAATTTATTGATATGTTAAATTATTTAAAATTGTTTTTATCTTTTCAAATTTAATAAAATATAATTGTATAGAATTTTATAGATAGTGAATAAAGGAAAAGCAAATTTTTTCTTGATTTCAAATATTAATGTTGCATATTTAGAGAAAAAAATGTCATCAAAATTAAAAAGATTAAAATAACTGAATTAAATGTCTTTAAGGAATTAATGAAAAGAGAAATTTAATAAGTAATTTTTATAAAAAAAAAAAGAAACTACTGTTAATAAGGTAAACAGCTAATAAAGTAGGAAGCTTAATAGGATGATTCGGTATCATAAAGTGCCGAAACTGCTAATTCTGATTTGCTTTTATTCAATGAATTCTTTTGCTCTGCTTTGAATTCTATAATTCGTTATGGCGAATCTATTTAACAATATATGTGTATTTTCATGATTAACAATAGAGCTTACTAATATTGCATAGATTAATTTTTGATATGAATTGTATATAAACATTTTTCTTAAGTAAGGTATGATAACAATTTAATTTGTTTTCTTTTTATTTTGCGTTGTCCTCTAAATCAAGGTTACTTTAGATGGTTACGCCTACCTAAATGAAAATTGGAATAATAATAATAAAAAAAAGTGGTATAAATGGAGCCTTTTAATTTAATTTCACATGAATTGATAACGACTAGTGAATTATTTATGCGAATATTTAAAATAATTTCGTACTCTAATTTGGAAAATCGTGGCATTTAGGTAGTAATTTTTATTAGTTACATCATACACCCTGACACGGTTTCTTTTTCTGAATTGAATTTTAAAATGAAAAATTGTTTTCTTGATTCAAAAGTTATTTTTATGTAATGTTTGATTAATGACCAGAAATATAAAAAAATTAAATGAATTATTATCCAAAACAAACTTATCCATAGGGAAAATATTATTTTCAGTGTATTTTGTCGCCGAGATCCAGTTTATGTTTTATTTCAGTAAACTGTTACTTCATAAACAGGTAAATTAAAATTAATAATCAGTCCAAATATTGATTTTAAAATCATAGATTGAGCTCTTGTAATACATTTTAAATGTTTTTCTACTTGATGAATGTTTTGAGTAGATTTACTTTTATTGATATTTTTTATTTGATTAGTTAAAAATTATTTAATTTTACAATTTCATAGGAGAAAGACATGTTCATAGTTTAATCTAAATTTGAACAGCTTTTTAATTAATAAAATTAATTGTAAAAAAATAGTTTTATTTTAGATAATTAAGATTATTTAATATATATTATTTTTGTAGATATAAAAGATTTTATTCAGCTTAAAATTAAATTGATATAACTGAAGTTATTTAAACTGAAATTTACTGCTTATTTATTTCAAAGGATTTAAATTATTATTTTTTACATGTGAGAAACAATTATTTCTTAGTTTTTTGAAATTAAAAAGTATTTCTTTAAAATTTTTTTTTAAAAGATAATTGAATTTTGAAATATTGGTTAAAGTTTTTATAAATTTATTTAATTATTTATGAAACTCTTAATATTTGGTACTAATTAACAACTTTCACAAGTATTTTAGATTTACAAATGGAATCTAATTTGGTTGCTGAATTTATATCAGAGACAGGTGCTTCTTGTGACGAAGCATATAATTTTTTACAAGGTATCAAATTTTGTCATTATAATTTATGTGAATTAAAAATTAATAATTTTTTTAATATTTCATATTCTTATATGTTAATGGTAAAATGTTTAATTTAATGTGTTGGATTTAAAGTCTGATAATTGACTAAATGATAACATATTATATTTTAGCAAAAGGCTGGGATTTAAGGCTTGCCATTCATGATTATATTCTTTCAAGAGATGATTTAGAAAGTATTAGACCTTTATTAATGGAATGTGATTCTACAGACATCAGTAATTCTACTTGTAGGTATAATTTTAAATTTATAATAATAATACTTTTTTTCATATAAAATTTAAAATATGTTAGTTTACATAAAATATTTTTATCTGTGCTTAAAACAAAATTTTGAAAATATGAAAATTTATTGTAATATAAAATTTTACCATACATTACAGTTTAAAATTTTATCTCTTATACTTTCTTAATTAAAATCTTATTTTGTGTTAAATTAATATTTTCTCTTAAATATATTAAATTTTTTTATTTTCATTTAATATTTTACATTTTTAATCTTCCTTAATTTTTCATAAACTCTTAAATACAAGCAATCATGTATTGTGATATATTTTCAGATAAAAAATTAGCTAGAGGAATTTCAAGAGCTATAGATAATGTTAATTTAGTGAACAAAGCTCGTAATGAATTAGGTTTGGGATTTCCTGAAAATGGAGTTTGCAATGTTAATCAGTATTTTATTGAAACGCCTGTTTTCACTTTTACACTTCCCGATTTATCCATATTTCCAGGTAAATTTGAATAAGTTTTTGCATTTTAAGAATAAAACCAAAATAAACAATAAAAACCAAAACATTGTTACATTTTTTTGATCTCATGTGATCCAAAATGCCTGGCTTTGTTACTGCTAGAGAATTTGGTAAAAAAATTATTTTGCCAATATTATTTTTTCATTGACTTTTATTCTAGATGATTTCAGAGAATTTTTAGAAAAAGATTTAATAGAGATATCAAGCTTATTATCTCTAGAGCAGGCAGGGAGACTTAATTGGTGGACCAATAATGGAGTTTGTCAGCGTTTGTGGCCACTTGCTACAACTGGTGATGGAAATTGTTTGCTCCATGCAGCCTCTTTAGGTAATTTTTTGATAATTTGCAAATTAATAATTATTTTTTTATTAGTCTGAAATAAAAAAATATTTCTTTATAATGAAATTTTTCAAAAGCATTTTTAATAATGTTTATATAGGAATGTGGGGATTCCATGATCGCCTTTTAACTCTCAGAAGAGCGTTACACGACTTTTTATCATGCTCTACTTACAAGGAATCCTTATGGAGACGCTGGAGATGGCAGTTGACTAGACTAAATGCGGAAGCTGGTTTAATATATACAGAAGAAGAATGGCGTAGAGAATGGGACTCGATTGTTAATATGGCCAGTAGCACACCGAGAAACAGGTGCAAACAAGTGCATAGTATAATTAATAAAAAGTACTTTAAGCGATCAAATACTATAAGTTGTAATAACATATATAGTTCGGCCATTTTGAAAATAGTACCTAGTGATTTTACTAATAATTATTTGTTTGTAAAGTTCATTAATAAATTGAAATTTATGTTTGCTTTTAGCACAAGAAGAAGAAGTGCAGCACTTGAAAAACTGACTAATAAAGAAATGTCAGAAAATGCAACATACGAAAGTTTAGAAGAGATTCACGTTTTGGCCCTTTCTCATGTTTTAAAACGGCCGATTATTGTAATAGCCGATACAGTATTAAAGGTAAATAAAATTATTTGAAATCTAATGTAAATAATAAAATTTTGTTAAATATAATATATAGTTATTCCCTGCTTGTTTTAATGTAAGATATTAAATTTATAAATGATAGAACTGTTTAAATAAAATATAAAACAAAACGGTTAACTAAAAAATATTTATATGAAAAACGATATTTAACGTTTTATAAAGTATCTCGTAAATAAGGTTATCTAGCTTTTTGATTTACTTGGTTCACATTAATGAAAATAATTGCCTCTTTTTGCTTGTAAAATGTGATAGTCCTAACAATAAATAGAGTAGAATGTTAATTAGATTGTACTGTATATGATATTTATTATGGTATGAAAGCAAAATTATTATAAACTTAATAATTTTGTATTTTTTTTTGTGCAAAAAAAGTATTAATCACTGAAATAAAAAACATGTTTAAAAGATGGAAATGAAAAATATAGATACCAAAAAAAAGGAATTTCATAATTTTTTAAAACATGCTTATAATATTTTTTATAATAAAAAAAGTAAAAAAATTTTGTTTTAAGGAGGTTTACGATTTCATGTTAGGCTCCATATTTTACAGTCTTGACTGCAGAACATTCCTGTTACAGAAGATTACTGTTAATAAAGGGTAATAATAAATTTTAGGGATATTACCTTTATTATCATTAATATCTAATTTATTGCATGATACAAATTGTTTATCCTTTTCCGTTCTTGTGTATGAATATGATTTGGATTAAATTTGCAAACTATTTTATAAAGTTTCATGATTGTATTTTCAATTAGTTTGAAGTTTGGGCTCACATTATAAGGCCTTATTTTTCATAAAATTCTGAAAATCAAGATTCATTGAAGATAACGTATTAATGTTCTTGCGTTAATTAACAGAGTCTATAGAATGAAAAATATCAATTGCAGGATGTTCATGGCGAAGCTTTAGCACCTATTTTATTTGGAGGCATATATTTACCGTTTGAAATATCGCCTCTGGAATGTCATAAATCTCCTTTAGTATTAACTTTTGATGCGGCACACTTTTCTGCTTTAGTTGTAATGGAAAAAGAAACTTTCGCGGACAAATCGCCTCATCCACCAGGTATAATTTTTTTCATTATTGTAATATCGGTAATATTTAAATTTTCATTATTAAACAATGCTTATTAATCCTGAGTTTTTATGATCACAATCTTATGGTATTTACAGCTATTATTCCACTGACAGATAATCATCATAAATTGTTACCATTGCAATTTAGTATAGATCCAGGAGAAAACTTTGTTTGGGGAAGAGATGAAAATTCGCCACAAATTATAGAAAAATTATCTTTAAGTTCTAAAGAAATTCAGTTCTTACTAAGAGAATATTTGGATGTAGTATATGTTCCTCTTTCATTATCACCTTTATCTGGTAATTTTTAAATTTTTAAAAATATGGATTAAAAATTATTAAATATTACGACTGGCAACTCAATGCATAAGTATTTTAAATCTAAAAGATAGAAATAACAAAAATAATTTTGGATATATTATGTTTATTAATATTTATATATAATAAATATAGTTCATTAATCAAAATCAATATTTATATATAAATAAATAACATAAAGCCAATACAACCTCCAATTTTTGTTTTGTGTAGAGCATTAATGTTATGATTCTCTTTTCTCTTTGATTCTTCATAATTATGCTCTTGATTTTATCTGCTTCTTTAAATTTTTTGCATTTTGAATGTGTAATAAAAATATTTTAGTTTTAAACTGGAAATATTTTTATGCATTGAGATAGGTGATGTTTTGATTTTGGTAATTTTAAAATTTCAAACTTGTGAAAAATTTTAAATAATACTGATAGGAATTTCTGTTTTTGAATTTAAAAATTTTTATGCTCTAAGAAACGCAATTGTTAATAAGCACAATTCAAAGATTGATGTAATAAATTTTTTAAGATGATACAGAGTTCGATTTAGAATTGGAAACTCCCTGTGATGAGGAAGAAATCGAAAAAAGATTTATTGAAGCAAATGGCTTTGATTTAGAAGATAATGTACCAGAAATATCAGAATCTAGTCTTTTTGTTACTAATAAAAGTAAAGCGGCGAAACAGATGAAAAGCGTGGCAAAACAATTTGGAAGCATAGGTAAGTTTTGTCCCAAAGTCAGCTTTATTTTAAACTTTTTCTTCAGTCAATTAATAATTAATTAAAATGAAATTATCTTAATTTTATTTGCTCTTTCCTGATAAAAAGTTTCAGTTCTTTTAGATATTAGCAAAATATAAATTTATTAGGCCGATAAACATCTGTTTATTATTTAGATTCATCAATAAATAAATACATTTTGAAAACATTTAAATTATTTTTTGATAGGAAAATCAATGTCAAAGAAGCTTAAAAAAAATTTAGGAACGATCACAAAAATAACAAGAAGTAATTCACAAAAAAAAGGCACCGATTTGCAGTCAAGAATCCAAAGTGAAGATTTAACAAAAACTCAAGATTATATATTAGGTGCACGCTTACATACCGAAGCTAGACATGAATACCAAGAGGAAATGATAAAAAATTATTTAACTTCAGCTAGGGATCGGTAGGTGCTGATATTATATTAATTTATTGAGTATAAACGCGGCTTTCTCATTTCTGAAGTTAAAGATTTAGAGATTGTTTCAGTGGGACCCATTATTTTCATTTTTTTTTCAGTAGTATAGTATATTTTTTTAAAAAATTGTTTAACATGTAATTTTATTTTGCTTGTTAATTTTCATAAACAGTTCATAATTCTCTCGATTTTTCTCATTAGTTTCGAAAGGGAGAAATGTTTTAAACAGAAATTAATTACTGAAAATTCAAATTTTGATGATGAAAAACTTCAAGAACAAGCAAAAATAGAAGGACCGAAAAATTGCATTACTCAAGGTTGTAATATGTACGGTACGGTTTTGACATCTTACCTATGTTCCAATTGTTACAATAAACAGAGGCAGGAGGTAAAAAATAAATAAGTAACTTTTTAAATATATTTGACTGCATCAGTTTTTGTTTTATTTAAATTTGATTAAAGTATTATGAACGAAATATGTATAAAATAATTTTTTGAATTCTTATTATTTCATAGGAACTTAGCAGTAGTATTAATTCACCATCGCTGGCTAGAGCGATAACAATTCCAAAAAAAGCAATTTCGTACAATCAAACATCCAGTAAAAATGATGCTCCAAGATATGGTACGGGCCGATCAACTTTCTATTTCGAGGCTTCACCTAAGTCATATGAGAGTGCGAAAAATTTTGGTATGACTTCTGGAAAATCGTTGAAACCACCGGATGAGACCATTTATCTTAGTAATTCCACGTTTTACAATGATAGACCTCTTCAAAGTAATTATAATTCTAAAGATTGGAGAGATAATAATGAAAGTCCGGGGAAAAATAACTTGGAATTAATTTCTTCAAATGAATGTCACGAACAATCGAAATCTTGGCAGGTATGAAGTTTTTTATTTAAACTATTTAAAGTTCACAGAAAGATAATTAAAAATATAATAGTCTTATTTTTCATTTGTAAAATTATTTATTTTTTTTTACATTTTTAACTATCATTAAAATATATCCTACTTGAAACTAAGATTAAGTAATTTCATTGCTAAATCAAAACACATTTTTTTTGTAATTTATACTGTCATTTAAACGCCAAATTAATACTTTGAAACTAAATATCAAAAACTTGTTAAATCTAGGATTATTCAATTTAGGTATCAAGTAATAGATAATTAATAAATCCAATGAGAGTTTCACATTATTACATGGTAGACCATGTAATTATTAAAAAGTCACTGTCATATGTAGCGTACTTTGATTTTAACAAAAGATATGAACTTATTAAAAAAATCTTTTGCCTTTCAAATTTTTTTATTTGTAAATAAAATAACAATCTGTCGTATGATCATATATTTATGTTAAACATAAATTTCCGAATGAAATTACCAAATTTTTTTAAGCCTCATTCAAAAAGTAAAAGTTCTTACAACAGATTAGGAGCATTTTAAGTAGCCTACTTGTAAGATTTACTCATTATTGCTTAAATCAATTTCCATTTATTTAGCTTTATGATTGAAGTAGAATATTTTTTTTTCTTTTTAATTGTAAGATAATTCTTACTAAAATAGAATGTTTTTTCACTTTTGGTTTTTTATTGTTCATAAATAAATTTATCTTCAGATCTAATAATTGCTCGTTTCGATAACTAAAATGCATGTTCTATATTTTTATTTAGGGAGCTTTAGAGAAGAAATATCACCAAATCTGATTTAAAAATAATGTTTCTAGGAGGAGATATTAAATCAGATTGATGGTTTGGGGTTATTGACATTACCATCAGATTTGTCGTCGACGTCAAACCATTACAATTTGAAAACAAATCTAATTAAAATTCCAAGTGAAACAAATAAAATCTCAAATGACTTGTTGAAGGTAAATATTTTTATATAAATTATATATTCATTTTTTACGAATATTTTGACGAAATAAGGGTTACATTATGTTAGGTTATTGTATTTATCATATTATTCCAGAAAGTTGTGTCAGTAAATATTTAAAACTTATTCTAATTGAAGAAATATGTATGGCAACCATAATGCAAAGTAATTTATTATAAGCTTACTTGTTATAATTTCTGAAATAATAGAGAATAAAGAAATCATTAAACTATGTAACCTGCAAAAACAGCTTATCTTTTGCTAATATAATAACCCCAAAAATTCACCTCCCTTTTCAATTAAAATTTCCTAAATAGCGAAAACTAAAGTGAATTATTCATATATATATATATTTGTAACATGGAGAAAATCGTTTTTAAAATATTTTTATAATCATCCCATCAATTTTGTGATTTTTATTTTTACAATTACATGAATATTGTAATACATATAATAAAGTTAGAAGTAAAAAACCTTATGGGTTTTTTAGCATAGCAATAGATAAATTAATGCTTTTTAAAAATGATCTTCGAAATATAATAACTATTTATATTTTCCTCTTGAAATTTTCAGACTCATATTGGATCCAGAAATACAACTTATCTGAAATCTCATATTAATCAACAGGATAACATTTTTCAAGATGAGAAAACTGCCACGATTTCTAATATCATTTCATCTGAAAATAAGCCTCTGGCACAAACTCTTACGGTTTTACAGCACATGAACAAATTAAATGGCTCATCTTTTGAGTCTCATTTAACTAATACTAACACTCTTGATCATTTTGTTAAATCGACTAACGAACATTGTAGCAGAAATAATGTAGATCTGTTAATTACAGAGAAGATTGAATGTTGTGATGAAAATAATAAAAAAAGAAAAACGAAATCCGATTCTAATTACGAATCGGAAGAATCGACAGTAGAATATCCATATGTAGATTTAGAAAAAAATTTTACTATTGACCATATTCATTTGACTCATCAAAAATTGCATGATAAAAATATAAAAGCTAAGCTGTGTCTTAATGTAACTTGTAAATTTTTTGGAAGTCCTGAGCTTGACAATTATTGCTCACAATGCTATAGGGGTAGATATGAAGGTCTTCAATTAAATTCCAATTCAAACTGACATCTGATTTTATTTCAGTTTGGAAATTTAATATGATACTTTCATTTGAATATCATAAAAGATAAATTACTTTTTTTAAGATTTCTCATTTGATTCTCTAATTTCAGATTTATGATCTGATTACTTCTTTGTTCATTTCTTATTGCATGATTTGCTTATTTGCTTTTGGTTTCTAACATTTGTTCTCTTATGTAAATGTATTATTATATAAGGTGTGAATATATATATTATTTGCCTGGATATGCTTGTATGTAAACAATCTAATACATATGCATATAATATAGTACACAGTGTTCTGATGTGAAATCATGTTGGGGAAGATTAGTTTCCCAATGCATTATTTGAAAATATGAATCATGCCTCTTCCTATGAGTTTTAATGCGTTAAACTCCATGAGAAACATTTTAAAAATCATGGTGTTTTCTCAGTTTTTATTATTTTTAGCCAAAAATTTATGTATTTAGGTTAAACTGTTGGCTAAATCTCATTTTAATGAATTTGTGAACTCCTTAAAAAAATTCATGATGAAACGTCGTATAATGTAATTTTTTTTGAAGTTAACCGTCCTTTCCGACCAAAATTAAAAATTTGTTAAATTGACCAAGCTAAAATTTGTTGAATTTTTATAATTTTATTATAAATTTTTGTTTGTTATGATATAATTAAATGCTGAAAATAAAAAGAAAAATTTGAATTTATTATATCTATTTAATTTTGTTATATTTTTCTAAAATAATTTTAAAAACTGATTTATTATTTTTTTTTGATGATAACTTTCTTCATATATAGTGTATGTAAACTTGTTTTGTTTACTAGGACAACGGGTTTTCCTATTGAATTTTTTCCAGTTAGAAAAACTGAGTTATAATTTTTTTAAATTAGTTTCATCTTTGAATCTGATTTACCATACATTATTTGCAATTTTACAGCATGGAATTACAAATAAATATTTTGTCAAAAGGATTGAAGTAAAAGGTAAAGTTCGCAGTGGCAGCAGTTTATAGTGGAAGCTTTGTTTTACAGTGCTCTCCTTTATTAATTTGCATATGTATATAAAAGATATCAGGAATTTTAACAATCAAAAGTGAAATTATAACATTCTGAAAATGAATGGTAAAGAAGTGCTATATGTCAGATCTTCAAAGGTACCTACGAATATGCTTAAAATTTTAAGTTTATTTTTATAATTTGATCTACTTCAAAGAATAGGTTCAAATCAGACGGCACTAAAAATTCTTAACTCACACTATTTTATCTTCCGCGCATAGCCTGATTTAATTTCAGTATAGGTTCTTGCTTTAAAAAATTTTCATAATTATGTCATTCTTAAATATTCTTTCCCAATGGTTTTGGATTATAAAAAAACCATTTGGTTAACTTTGCATAAATCGTAGTTTTCATTTATACTTAAAAAATTAAAAATTTTTCACGATTAGTGACTCATTTACTTATTTAATCGATTATGTATCAGTATTTTTAAGAATATTTAACTGAGATTTTTTAAAATATATTTTTAGAAAAAAAATAACTTAAATGATGATACATCAACAACTGAAGAAGATAATGATGTTTGGGATGATACAATTTTAATCGAAGCTTATGATAAAGCTGTTCAAATTGCTCAGAATGAAGTTCTGAAAAAAATGCAAGCTTCAGACAAAGAAAAGGAAAGATACCATAAATCTGCAAAGAAAAAATTATACTGGCAAGTGGGAGACAGATGTCGATGTGAATATAGTGAAGATCATAATTATTATGAAGCTGATATTGTTGACATAATTGATGATGTAGGAATGTGCATTGTGAAGTATGTTGGTTATGAAAATGAAGAAAAGGTACCACTTTTTAAACTCAAGCAAAGCAAAGGAGAATTTGCTCGAACACTACAGATGAATCAAGCTGTGCAGGAGAATGTAAGATTCATTTATTCTTCTTATTAAATATTTTTTTATTGATATTTGAAGAAAATTTGATAAGTTAACAGATCAAATTTTTAATTATAATTCTTAAGGGATGGTTAAATAAAAACTTTTCAATTTTGTAAATTTTCTATAAATCTTTATGCATCATTTAAAATTATTGATATATATATATATATATATAATATTCTTTTAAGATTTTCATGATATTTAATAATATTTTAACTGATTTTCATAAATAATTATGAATGAATAAAATGATATATGAATTAGTGAATCAAACATTTTTCAAACCTGCATGAAATATTTTTATTGGTATAATCTATTGCCATGTTGAATGACATATTAAATAATATAGAACTTTGAATATTTTGTCAATAAGATTCATATAAACATAACATACAATATCTGTATAATATTAAATTTAGGAAAGATGTCTTGATAATGAAGACTTTTTTGAACTAAAGGAAAAATTTTTACTAGTTTTTTTATAACAATGATTAAAATCTATTCCTTAATTTGTTTATAAACCCTCATATATATATATGTGTGTGTATATATGTGTATATATATATATATACACAAATTTTTTAAAGAAATTATCTGTCCTTATATTGATGTTTTTTAGGCAAAAAAACTGAAAAATTTATTTTTAACTGTTTAATGTATAACATCACTTTCTGAAAATAAATAATAAAAAATATCTTGTAACATGAATACTCCTTCATTTGTATAAGTTTCTTTAATTGGCGTTTGATCACTTTCAAATTTAGGTTCATGGAAAAGTTTTTATTATTTATAATTTTTTCCTGTTTTATGTATATCTTATGAAAAAAATATTTCTTAAACTTTTTAAGCTGATTTTATGGGCTTTACCATATGGAATTTTATTACAGTATGTTTTAAATTTCAGAATACCATTGATAACTTTCCAGAAACAAAACAAACAAATCCTAAAGGGAGTTGTAAGTTTAGACAAAAAAAATTACATAGTACAAAAAGTACAACAAAGAACCAGATCAAAGAAGGTGATTACAACCAAGCAAGAAATAGTTATTTCAATTCTCATGTCACGCGCCCTTGTTCAATTGAAATGTCGATTCCACCTCCTCCTCCACCCCATATGTTTGGTAGTATCTCTGATGATATTTGTGAATCTGAAGCAATGAGCTCAATGTTAATGTCCTGGTACATGAGTGGCTATCATACTGGTTTTTATCAAGGACTGAAGACAAAAAAAAAGTGAGTATTAAAGTCTGTTTGGTAAAATTATTTTTGTATAATTTTGTTATATAATTACATGTGATTTATAGCACAGAAAAATTCATTCATTTATTTGATTCACATATTAAGGGATCAGACTAAATCCGTAATAAGAATATGGAAATTAAAAGGAAGTTTTTGAAAAATTTACAGTAAAATTTATATGTTAATTTTTTTCCTGCTTATAAAGCAGGAAATATTTTTTAATAATTTAAAAATAGATTGAGTGAATATTGTCTAACATAGCTTAACACATTGAATTAAAATACTTAATCTTAATCGTGATCAGAAAGAAAAACATGGTTTTGGATTTAATTTCATAAGCTTTTGTTTCAAATTTTCATCATTTTCTTAAATTCTTGAGCTTCTTCTCTGACTTTTCAATACTTTCCAATAATCAAGTTGAAGCTAATTTTCAATATTAACCTGAAAGAAACAGTTTTAATACTGTGAAAAGGCCGAAAACTGATAGAAATTTTTATATTTTGTTTCTCTTTTTTCATATTTACCATATTCATCAACATAATGCGAAGCCTGAGACCATATCGATTTTATTCAGGTTGTAGGAATTATTTAAACAGAACCGAATTGACTGTACCAATTTTTATACATCTGAATATTTGAGTTCGATGGTTTTGTTTTTTCAAGCGCTATCAATACATCAAGGGTTGTTATGGGTTCCAGGTTAAGTTTCGGGAGTCTCTCGTGAGCATTCGATTTATCGAGAATTTCAAATACTTTCCTAATAGCTTGCATTGCCGTTTCTTTGCAGATGAGGTGAATATCAGAACCAGAGTAATGCTCTGCATCCTATTTGGAAGAAAACATTTTAGATTAGACTTAATTCGATTTAAGTGGTAATTTCTTAGATAGTATAGTGTACTATTACTATTCTTCATAAATATCTTAAATAATGCTTAGGTATTCGTTTAAGTTTTTCATATGGTTTTCCGTTTTGTCTGAAAAATAACAGATAAATTCCGGATACCTAAAAAACTCAGTTTCCAAGTTTAACTATAAAAGAGTAAAAACATACTTGAATGAAGTAAAGTTAATTAAATTATTCATTGTATTTATTAAGAAGATTGTCTTAGATTTAATTTATTCTTAATTGTATTTGCTACTTTAATGAATGCATAATCTCAATCTGTACACTTTGTTAATTCTCTAAAAAAAGTAACATAAACTATCATAGTTTGGGCTGATATATTGAATTACCGAAACATTTTAAATAAAAAGAAAAAAACACTTTACCTTGCCCAATGTCGCGTAGTTAAGATTGCTTTTTAAAATAGGTTGTTTTAACACCAATTCCGGAAGATAGTGCATAAACATGGCTTCTCGTGCTTTAGCATTTGGTAGATCTACTAATATTCTTTTCTCCAATCTCCTTAGCATAGCAGGATCTAATTCCCTAAAATGAAAAATTTTTAATCTAACTGAATTCAATCACAAAACAAATAAAACCTTATTTTCGTCAATATCTAATTATTAGTGTTTTCCCATACGCTTACAAATAGCTAGAGATATTATTACCAGACAATATATTAGCTAATAAGATGGTATTGATTGGATATTTAATCTTTTCTTATATTTTATTACTCACCACGGCAAATTGGAAGTTGCTAAAAGAAAAACCTGATCCTCACCATGGGCTAAACCATCCAGTTGTATGAGCAATTCAGTTTTCAAACGTCTGGAAGCCTCATGCTCTTGACTACCCCCATCTCGACACGATGCTATTGCGTCTATTTCGTCAATAAAAATTGTCGAAGGAGCGTAATATCTGGCCAGATCAAACATAACCTATAATAAATGAATAAATATATATTATTTTTGAGGCAATTAATTCGATGAGATGCTTACATTTTTAAGTCAACTTACTCGCACTAACTTCTCAGAATCTCCTCTCCATTTGCTAATAATCGTACTAGATGTTATATTGAAAAATGTAGTTTTGCATTCCGTGGCCACAGCTTTTGCCAGCATAGTTTTACCTGTTCCCGAGGGGCCAAACAGTAAAAGTCCTTTCCATGGTGAAAGGATTCCCGAAAATAATTCCCGGTATTTGATCGGATACACAACAGCTTCTTTAACGAGCCTTTTTGCATCATCCAATCCTATAATATCGTCCCAATGAACGTTTAGATCTTTAAGAACTATTTCCTGCAAATAAATTTTTATTCTTTCTCTGATTTGACACGATTTGCACTCATCTATAACACTATTCGCTGCTTGTTATTAAAAAAAAGTAGAAGAAAATTTTGCAAAACTTTTTGCAGTTTTAGAACTGTTTTGTCATTATGTAAAATTCCTATAAATTTATTGTATTTACCTTAGTTATTATTTCGGCCATAGAGATCCAATCAGGATCTTTATTACCCAGACCAGCCAAAGGTTTTAATATTTTTTCTTCCTTCTCTTTTAAATCTGGTTCGTTATTTCTTTTTAAGGACACTACCTTTATTCCCCCCAGATCAATGTGGCTTGTTTTTTCTACCGTTGATTCCGCTGTTTCATTCAGTTTCACTGTATCTAAAAAATTTGTTGCATCATTACTTCCCCTTTTATAATAAAATCCAATTTAGTTTTTCATTTTATTGTTTTACAATTTATTTTGTCAGGTCTCACCTGATTTTTTTAATTTTATTTTGGAACATTTTTTGATCGGACTTGTGTTTGGATTCTCAATATTTAGTTTCTTACATATTTTAGGATATTTCTGAAATCTAACGTAATAATAACTCTCAAAGTCCTGGAGAATGGTTGGAAGATCGATGTTGTCGCATACTTCATATTGTTTGACTGATTGTATTTCTGAATTCAGGGCAGAAACTGTTTTGCTGTATCTGAACAAAATATGCTTAAAAATTTTTATGCTTAAAAAAATTGCTTTCTTTGTATGTATTCAATATTTCTTGAATGAAAATATTGTATTAAATATAGTATTTTAAGTAATATTTTTTCCATTTTTTTTTATTAGAAATTTAATTTTTCAGTTCCATAACACCTTAATCAAGTCACTGTAGTTTATACAGTGACATAAAATTAAAGGATCATTTATTTTATTTAAAATTTTAAGATGAATATTGGGTTGCCAATTTATTTTGTTTTCTAAGTTCAAGGAACTGAAAAATAAAAAAAAATTCTGTAAATGATTCTTTTTAATTTTAAATAAAAATTTATATATGAAATCAGTTGAACTATTCCTGTTCTTAGAGATAAGCTAGTTAGACAAATATAGCTGTACCTAATGTGAAGATCAATAAATTTTTCCACAAATATTTTCTGTATTAAACAAGACATTTGCAAAATATTACAGGAGATTAATTTAGCACTTGAAACTTTTAAGTTGGAAAATTTTATTACATGCCAATTGAAGAAAACAATGCCAAATGAATTTTTTTCATCAGCATATAATACTTAAAAATGAAATAAATATACAGATTAATACTAAAATGGCAATTCAAAAAATTATGAAAAGATACTGAAGTCAAGATAAGTTTAATTTACCCTTCATCTGTTAAATATTGACATATCAGGCAGAGAATATTTCTTTTCCTCTCTTGTGCCTTCTTCTCCTCCTGTAAGACATAATTCGGTTTTAATGGGAAAAATATTTTTTGCATTAAGTAAACTTTTTTTATACTACTTGAAACTCACTAATTGTTGGATAGAAACAAATTAGTCTAGTTTTGTGCACAGTGAAGCAAAGAAAATTTTTTCCAAATCTACTATGATAAAAATCAATAGAAATGTTTATCTGAAAATACTAAATATCTGTGTATAAGCTTTACCAAGATAAAGTTTAAAGTCAATACATTTTTTGCGCTATTGTTATCTCATTATATATTTCCGTCTCATTGTGTTTGTATTAAATTTACCGCTTATCAAATTAAATAATAATGCAGACAAATTGATTCATTCAGAATCTTGGATGATACTCTTTTAAATAAATAGTGCAAAGAATCAGAGTAGCATCTACTCGAAATTGCATAATGATTTTTATAGCACAAGTTTTGGAATAAAAACGAGCATTCGGTTTACTAACATATTCTCGAAGTTTATGATTATTTTTTAAAGATGAAAAACTAATTTCTGACAGCATCTTAATCTCGATGAAGACCTCCGTAACTAAGTTAACGAGGCAAGATATGGAAATTTTTTGAGCTGGGAAATTTAATATTAAAAACGTAATAAAAACCCAGCATTAAACAAAACATTTGAAGTTCATTCAAGAATCAGGAGCTGTACAAACGTGTCAATAACGAAGTTTCATTGATTCGTTAATACACCAATACTGCTATCTACCTAAGGCGTAGCGAACTATTGCACTTAATAAAATTTTCACTAATTCTCGTCGATCTTTATAAAATGTGAAGATGGAGCTGCGAGAAATTGTTATCAAAAATACCACAAGGTTCGTCGGCATGAAAATAGGTTTGTTGTTCACTATTGTTTTGCCGTTTATTAAGAGATTTGTCCTGGCATTTAGGAGTTGTGCTAATGGTTGACTCAGTCGTATCGATTCTTATGAAAGATAATCTTTCAGCATCGTCACCTATATTTAATTTATAGTATATGATTAAAATGGGTACCAGGTTAAAAAAGCAACTTCGGAGACAGGTCTGTTAATATTAAAGTTGTTTTCAGTGTAGTGGAAAGGAAATTTGTCAAGGCCTTGAATGTTTCTTTGTTATAAAATTAATCCTTTATGAAATTCATTATTAATTTTCTTTCATTGCATTCATAATTTAAGCATTATTTTTATAAGTGTATGAAAACTCCTTCATTATTTAATTACTAGATTAAAAGAGGAATTTTTATATTTCAGCATTATAATTTAAAGGAATTCTTACTAAAGACTTCAGCCAATTATAGCCAAAATGGGAGAAGAAAAAAAGGTTCCAAACTATCAAGTGAAGGTGGATAATTGGTCAATATTTTTTCTCCAACGGCTCTATCACTTTTATAGGAAGGACCACCATTGTGATCTGACACTGGTTTTTTCTTCATTAAACACTGTTAAGTGTATCAAGGTATTCTGCTCTCGTATTTATTAATAATATATTAATATATTATGCCTGTTTTCTTTGTTTTCCTTCTTACCAACTATACCTTATATTGTAGATTTAATTTGTCTAATATTTGTATATTTCTAAGTTAAAGATTTTGATTCTTCATTCTTTTCATAATTTTTCTATCAGTTTCATCTTGAACTTACAGATTTGTGATAGTTATACTTCTATGCAATTTTGAGTGCAAAAAAAAAGTAAACACAAAATTAATATATTAATCTAAATTCTTCTTAATCTAAAAGTTATCATAGAGTTAGGTTTAACTTACAATTAATAATTTAATTTTCAGAAATTGAAATAAGCAATTTGGATGTTAGTTTTTTGATTTTATAACATTTGAGGAAGATTAACAAGAAGAAGATAAAAGCATTTTGTTCATTCATTCTTGTAATATTTTCTGGTTTTTATTGGGAAAATAATATTGCTTTATAATTGAAAACTTATACAATAGTTTCTACAAGTAATTGTTTTTTCTTTAAAAATTTATTTTAAATATTTATAATTTGATCTGTTACTTTCAAATGTTTAGGTCCATAGACTTGTTCTCCATGCTTGTACAGATTACTTTGAGACTCTAGAAGTGACAAAGGACTCTGAACTTGGAGAATATTTGCAACTTTCTAATGAAATGCATCCTGATGTTATCATTCCTATTATAAGGTAATTTTTTTTGAAATAAAACAAAATTCATCATTTAATCAAGAAAATTTATTAATCATATGAATTAATTAACATTTTGACATACACATGAACTTGTTATATAAGATAAATAAGAATAGTAAAATACTGATTTTTCTGTATAAATCAAAACTATTTTAATTTTCACAATTTACTATTTTTAGATTTTTTAGTACAAAAAATAACATAGTTTTAAACTGTTATGAAAAGTTTATTAATAATTTTTGTAAAGGATTCATACAAAATATAAATCATGTTAAAGAATTGAAAATGTAAATGTTAAGAATTAAAAATAATACATGTATAAAAGAATAAATATTCTAATATAAATATATGTAAAAATACTTTTTCAAATAAAAAAAATTATATTGTTAATATGCTCCTTGGTAAAAAAAAAATAGCATTTTGTTTGTAATACACAAAGAAAAATGATTTCTTTCCAGCTTTATGTATACTGGGAAATTAGAATTTCCAGCAAGTTTACAATCCAGATTGTATGAAGCAGCTACTAAATTAAGAATGACAATTTTAACAAAATTATTGGATGCTCAACCAAAACAATTAATTGAATCAACTGTGGTAACACAAGCTGAAGATAATTTATCAAAATCAACAGGTTTGAACTGTAATGCATCAGATATAAGTAACGTTGATGGCAATCAAGTAAGAAAAAAAATGATTAAAATCTAAATATCATTTCCCTTTTTCATCAATCTTAATTTCGATTTTTATTTCTATTTCAGCAAAATTCAGGCTCTTACTTGCCAGACGTACAGATAATGCAAATAGTGCCAACTACAACTGTTGCTTCACCTGGAAAACAAATAGAGGATCCAATTGTGACCTTAACTCCAATAGCGGGTGCTCTGTCCCAACAAAAGCCGTCGACGAAATCAGAATCTGCAAATGTATCGCGGGCTGGTACCGGTGATGCTTCCAAAACAAATAATACTATATTTAAAACAAAAGCATTCAGGAAAGAAGCAGGTTGTTCTGTTGGAAGTACGTCCAAAACTAAAATTGTTGACATTAGTTTACCTCCTACTTTGCCAGGAAGAAAGTAAGTGTAAAGACCTTAATTAAATGCTTTTAAATGTTTATTCAGATCAATATATATTTTTAGGGTTTATATGTGTATAAATAAATATTTTAAAATCAATGTAGACTTTGTCATTGATTTTTTTTGCCGTTTACTCTTTGTTTGCCATTTTTACCCTTATTAAAGACATTGTAATTGCTGTTTTTGCCTTTATGTATTTATAGAATATTAAATATCTAATATTCTTCATATGAATGTATCAACTGGAAAATATTTTTATAAATATATTAATATTTTATAGGCTACCTATATGGAAAAGAAAGGTACCTTTTACTGGATATCAACGAATCGCAGAAAGTACAACAGAATTGTAAGTTATCGGTTTTGCTTAAACTATCTTTTTTTAAGTATTTTAAATAGAATTATTCTTTTTATAAATATTTAGTTTAATGTTTTGTAACAGGTTTTGCTGGTTTTCGAATTGTCAAGAAATTGATATCATAATTTTGAATTTTTTGATGTCAAGAATTGTTAGAAAGGCACAAATTCATGATAAATGATTTTTATGAGTCTAGATATTAAGAATTTTAGATCTTGTTTTATATTTTGGTTTTACATTTTTTTTGCATACATATAAATTAAGACGATTTATTTTTAACGTTAGCCTCAAAAAATAATGTAGAAAAATTTTTTCAGAAGGGGAACAAATAGAATTTCGACTGAGATATCGAAGCCCACCCGTTTCGAATGGGATGAAGATTTAAACGATCCTACTGCTTTGAGACCAGTTGAGGACGCTTTTAGGGTTCTCGCACATGATGGGACTGCCGAAATCCAACATCCTATTATTATAGATAAAGATATTAAAGACATGCTACAGAAAGAACATAGTGCTTCTGTGGCATCAGGAAAACGAAATGCTCCGAGTAGTCCGAATGGTCCAGATTCTCCACCTTACAAAAAATCCAGGGTAACATTTACGTCTGAATATTTTTACGTGGGAGATTAATTCTAATTAATGCTTCTATTAAATCTGTTTTTTTTAATCAAAACAGCAGGCTGATTTGCAAGATATGAAGGAATACGGTAGACAGCAACAGTTACGGAATGAAATTCTTTGTAATGAAGAAAATTCAGAAGACGGAATGGATACTGATGATCTTTATGGATCATGCGATGATGAATCTCAAGATGTATCGGTAAAGATTACTTTAATTTAAAAATAATAAAAGAATTTATTTTAAAATTAATTTGAAAGAATCTTAAATTTTTACAATTTCACCGAATGCATAAAATTTTTAGATTTTTAAACATGTTTAAAATTTTTAAAACAATGAATACTTCTTCGAAGTTAATATACTATTAATGCATTTTCTTTAGAGTTCTTCTCAATCAGTGCTTAATCCTTCAACTCCGAAACCAATACTGAAATCATTGTCAAAGCCTGAACCTTCGCAGCCAGCATCGAAAAGAGTTAGATTCTCACTTGAAGGAAAGGAAAATAATAAGAAGTCAAATGATTTCACAGCAAGTACAGTTAAAAATCCAGGAGCTGTTTTAACGAAGCAGAAAATTATTTTGCCGATGAATGTTAAACAAATTCGAACAAAAGGGCATCATGTAAAAATTGTTTCTGAAGTATTGAAAAAATATCCTAATCTTACCAGGCGAGACAATGTGAAGTTAAAAGTTGTAAGCAAAATACCTGCAGCTGTACCACCTACTGTTCAACATGCTGTTGAAGGAGATGCTGGAAGTGGTAACAAGGTATATCAATAAATATAATATAAAAAGAGGTTCCGTTGAACTTTATGTAACAGTATTAAAAGTTTAATATTTTATTAAATTTTTCTAGAGCATTCTCTTAATTCTGAAAATTGGAACATATAACTGGTTTTTTATTTATAATCCTTTTTCAATTTCAGTCAATTACTCCGCATGTATCATACATATATTTAATGAATGAAAATCCGAATCAAGTGTTTAATGCTCAAACGGTTTCTAATGATAAAGAAAAAGAATTTGACGTAGAAAATAGAACCGGACCTTGGATTTGCAATTCTTGTGATCCTTCCCATCCAATAGAGTTCGATTCCTATTATAATTATCGGAGGCACTTAGTTGAAGTGAGTTGTTTTTCTGTTGACTTTATTAAGTATAAATTTACTTCAGAATTTCATTCCAACATAATCTGTAATCTTTGGCATTCGTTCAAACTACTACGATGCGTTTTCATACAACGATGTCAATAATATTTCATGAGAAGGAAAAATAAATGTCAGAAGTACAATTATTATTTATTTGATTATCTTATTAAATATATAATATTGCATTTCATTTTCTGTAATTTTTGAATAAGCAAAATTTAAATTTCATAATTTAAGAGAAGAAATCTAGTTATTAGACTTTACACAAAATTATTTATTAGAATTAAATATTTAGCATAATGAAAAATATTCAAAGTTGAGACTATAAAAATTTCAGTAATTTTTCGTGAACCAAATTTTTTGCTGAAACAAGAAAAACCGTGAAATACAAAATGTTTTTATTTAATTTAACAGATTCATGAACTAAAAATAGATGCCAGGATTTGCGAATATTGCGGCGTAAGAAGCAGTAAAAGAAATCACTTACTCTATCATTTATATACGAAGCATGGAATTGATCCTCCGGCCCATGTTTCTTTTCCTAAGTGTTCGGATTGCGATTATATTGCATTGAGCGACGCACTTCTTATAAAGCACAGATCATTACACGAAACAAAAGAATTACTTACATGTTATGTTTGCAACGTCGTGTTCAAAACATTGTCATCTTTACAGAGTAAGCAAATATTTTTATTAATTTTCTCTTATTGGCATTGTTTTATAATAAGATTCGGTTTATTTATCAAATCAAATGCTTTTTCATCATTTTATCATGAGAAGAAATGAAGTTCTTAAGCGTAAGTATTTATTCGTAAAATACATGTGATTCGTTCAATTTAATAATATTAATAACGCAAATTATTCTTTCCTGAATAAATTTTATATTTGAAAATATTGCTACCACCCAATTTACGTATTAAACTATAAAATAAGGATTTTTGCAAAAATGTAACTTCAAAAAAGGAGCACAACTTATATCCCTTTTTTTGCATTCGAATTTGATGAGTTCGATTTATTGGCTGCTATATATAGCGTGCATATGATATGTGTATTATAATGAACACCATATCAATATAAGAACATCTTATATCAACGAACAATATATATAGGCATATGTTAGTACGAAACATATTCTTCAGTAAAGCCGAATTTTCCAAATTAAAGGGACATCATGGTGCCATTATTTATGAACTTGAAAGTTTAATTTTTTAGTAAAATTTAATGATAAAAATTTGAAACCATTTTAAAATTTAACGTTATTAAAATCAAAATATAATATTAATTTTAACGGAATGAAAGAACTCCCATGGATATGATTTACATCTGAAAGCGATAAAAAATCTTCGGAACAAAACAAAAGTTTTGATTATCCAAACGAATTTCTTTTTAATTTTAAATATATTTCATTATTAGGCAGAGATAAAACATTATTTGATAATGGTTTATAAGAGTATCTAATGAATAGATCTAACATCTTTTCATTAACATAATTCTTAATAGCTGGTGAAATGGTAAAATTTACAAAACGGAAAAGCTATCAAAGCATGAATATGGTGCCAATGTAATTTTACATTTGTCATTACCCTAGAATTTAGGATCTGTATAAAAAAAAAAATTTGTATTGAATCTTTTGTCTGATATTTCAACAATGCAACTTTGCTGCCAATGGTCTGGACAGAAAGGAGTAAAGTGGAGCTTTCGGAATGGAGTCGCTTGGGGAAATTTAACTTACGAAATTATTTTATGTTTTAGTACATTTGCAGTCGACATGGCATAAAAAAAAAATGTTGGATGTACCAATGACTGTGTCATATTATCCATGTCCATTTTGCGAAATTCAATTCTCCAACGGTAACGAATTGAAGGATCACATAGAAGCAAATCATCAGTCGCAGGTAATTGAGCATTTTATTTAATTTTATAGGTCATTTAAGTTCAAATTATCATGCACAACAGGGATACAAACATACCAATTACAAAGGGAAACAAATATACCGTTGTCCGTATTGCGAGGAGTTATTCGTTGACGGTGATAAGCTGGGAAAACATATAGTTTCGAGTCATTGGGGAAAGAATAATCAGTCTTCTAATCAGGGGGCAAGTGAAGGTGTATTAGATCAGTCTGGGCAAGAGGTATTAATTGTTCTCTTAATTGTCTGTATAGCTATGCTAATAACACCTTGTAATTAATTATAAGGAAATGAAAACAAAAGATTGATATTCTAAAGTCGTTTCTTTTTTTTAGTTGCAATATAATGTGGAAAGCCTGGAGTCTAACCAACTAGATAGTTCAAATAGTGGAGAAAACCAAGCATCTTCTGATCTAGAATCATTGAATAATGTCGCTTCTGGGATCGTCACGTCTTTAAATTTGTCTGGCAACGAACACACTGTAGTTTATTACGAACCACAAGCGGGTCATCAGGATATTGGAAGGGAAGCGACCGTTATGACAGGTAAAATTATAAAAAGTTATTTTAATTATTATACCACAAATCCGTAAAAATTATCATTCAAAAAAAGCATAAAACAATTTTTTAAGTTCAAATATTTTGTATGATCCATTAAAGTTTTATGAAAATCAGTTTAGCCAAAGATTTGAAAAAAATATTGTGCCACATGAAAATTACATACAGCGAAAAAAGGTCATTATCAGTTGTAATGAATTTATTTTAATTTAGGTCAGATATATTTTTGAAATACGACATTACGCTATTTTCTTTCCGCCGTATTTTATTTATTGTAACATATGAAAAATTTTAAACTTCAATCATTCATAGGTGAAGAGTGTAAGGATTTCATTATTCCTGGAACAGTTGAGGAAATCGGGTCGAATGAATATCAAAGAGCAGAACAGGGTGAAGACATTATTAGCATTGAAAATGAGGATTCTAATTCTAGAACTTCTACCGTAGAAGAAGTGAATCCGACTTCATGCTCAGATCATGATTATTCAGAACCACAGGGTGACGAAAATATGAAGCAAGTTATTCCAGTACAGTCGGTTCCTGATAGTTATCAAGCATCTTCAATAATACAGCAAATACTTCCGGAGCAGCAGCTGGTATTTACCAGCCAACCAAACGTTGTGTTTCAGTCGTCTCGCATAAATATGCCACAGAGAGTAATTCTAGCTCCAGGTGATGTGGTATTGTCGCAGTTAACACATAGTGGTCAAAATGTTATTCTTCCGCAGGTTATTCCTCAAACTCGAATAATTTTGTCGAATCAGATTATTCAAGAACAGACCAATATTATTCCGGAATCGGGAAATACCATCGTTTTTACTAATTCTGAAGTCTCGTCACAAGATATGGAAAGCGCAGAATCCATATCGTACGAGAACGTGGAAAGTTCTTCTGATGTCCCAAAGCTGGTACACGATAAAAGCGATATTATCGAGGAAAGTGAAAACATAGAACAAAGAAACGAGACGGAAAATGCAGGTGAACAAGAGAGATGTAACGATGACGAGCCATCTTTGTCTCTAAATGAATTCGTTGAGGAATCGGATCTGAAAGAGGATACCGGCACGCGTTCGATTCTCAATAACAGACCAAAACAGAAATCAGTTGACATTAGGGCAGAAACTGCTAAGATCGTTGATGACTGGGACGAAACGAATGAAACTTCGCAAAATGTGGAAACTAGAAGCGACGGACCAAGTCGTCCCGATTTTTTCTGATAGGTGAAAATTTAAAAATTTTATAGGTCGAAGGTGGATTTTTTAATGTGTTTCATGATTCTCGTCTTTGAAAGTAGGTTAAAATCAATATTTTAATCATGCCGATTGGCCCATATTTATTTTCAATCAATAATTTTTCATTATTTATTAGCTCTGTTATTCACTGCAGTATTTTTTATTTATTCATTTTGAGGATCTTTGTTGTCTTTTATCAGTGTGTTAACGCAGTATGATGAAATGTGATTAAGCACGTTTTATAAAGCGAACAGAAAATAAAATCGTACGTTTTAGCACAATTAGCTTTCCAAGTTTTTATTAAAACACGATATAGGAATTTTTAATGTCAAAACACATTTAATTTTTTTTAATTCTCCAGGCGCTTTCGAAAATGTTAATTTATTCACAATGTTTTTATAGTAGAAAATTTCTTTTTAGATAAAGCTCAGGTTTATATATCAAAAAGAATAGTGCTTTAACTGTTTAAGCCAAAAATGATTGAGATTATTCAATTATTGTACTATGGGTTGTTTGAAGAGGCATTTATGAATGCCGATTAAAACAATCCTGATCCAAGTGACTTATTCCAAATCAATTGTGCATTGGATAATGAAATTGTCAAATTTAATTTTAAGATAATTATGAATAATTGTATTTTTAATCGGACTCAATTAAAATAACTAATCACAATGTAAATGAAATAAGTTTTGAAATTTATCAATAATTTTACATATAGGCGTAAATTGTATACATTTATATATAATTTATATGTATATCTTAATAGTTTTTCGTTAATATTTATATATATATATATATATATATGTATGTAACGGTAACCATAATATAGATACATCAAGGTATGTCTTAATTGGAATTCGCAGCCGCCAACAGTAGTGACACTCGTAAGAACTGAATTATGCTCTTTGCGACCATTTATTTTGGTTTTTCTCCTACATTTAAAATCGTGACATCGGTTAAAAAATTTGTGGCTGAGAGACTTGCCATAATTTAACAGAATCCAAAAATTTTGTAACATGCGATCAAAAGAAATTGAGTTACATACGTTGAGCTACTCATGTATGTTTCCATAAAGCGAATAACTTTTCTTGACGATCCCTTCGTATTTTTGCTTGACTTTTACATTGTTTTCTCGTAGTGTGAATCCGTCGTCCGGTCGAAGATTTTTTTTTTTTTTATTAAAGAAAAGAAATGGCGGCCCCGACTGCTCCTGATTTTGCCTTTCTCGAGAACGTTTCAGGGCGAAAGGGGCGCGTTCGAAAGTGTCGGCGGCAAGGTTAAAAGCGTCCAGAGATGTATGTATATTTATGTTACCGTTAAAAAGAACGTTTCATAATGAAAGAGCACGCACTCCCTCGAGAAATTTGATGTCTCGAAGAGCGATTTGAAATTCGCAGCTTGGAACCGGGGCGAATTGAACTAATAACAATAAAAATTGTAGCCGTGATTCGCATTTTCTGCTCTGTGATCGCACATTTATTAGCGGGATCTGATATTACATTTGACGCGGGAGAAAACGGTTGCAGGTTATTGTAAAATCGTGAAGGTTTTTTTCGGCTATTTCTCTCCGCGTATTTCTTAAGTGAGCGAAATTTTATTTCATTCACTTCGCCGCGGATTTTGATTTTGAATCGAAATGTTTTAAATTTCTCCGCGTGGTCTCGGGTTTCCCGCCCGGGCCTTTTTACAGGAGATTTTTTCGTCATCCGACCGGCTGCGTGCTCTTGTTGTAGTGATCCGTGCCTGTTTTGTGGGCGCAGTTCATTGCGTGTTTCGCAACGGCAGAAGACAAAAGAGGGAAAGAGCCTGCCGCAGGTTTGGCGTCTTTGTCGGGGGCCCGGACGCCAAAGAATCAGACGGGATGAACTGCGTCGTGCGATCGACTTTCTGATAAATAATTTTACATTTATCAAAAATTCGGGTGCATCTTTTTTTCTTTTTCAAAAGGATGTCTGATTCGTGTTCCTTTTTTTTTTTGTTTTATTTTTCCGGCAACGCGACTAAAAAGTGTCAAAAGCTTTACTTTAGAATAGCTTCCTGCGCCCGGTGAAAAATTACCAAAATGGGGCGGCCTCAAGCAAGGGGAAACCTGCGAGAAGGAGCAACTTCACTTTTAATCATTATGTTCTTAGAGTAAAAAAAATATTTTCATTTTGAATAAAACGAACATTTTTTTTCCTCTTTTTAAAAAGCGTTTTGATTTTTTAAACTTCACCCGCCGATATTTCGGCAGATCCGAGCATTTCGGGTGCGTCTTCGCCAGCGTTCCGGGGGCTCGCGTTGGAGGGCTGCGGAAGTTCCCGCGCTTCCGGTTGATTCCGGAAGAACGGGTCGGAGCAGCCCTCGAGCACCTCGGTGCCACCACCGAAGCGATTTCGCCGTTCCAACTTCTTCGGGATGCGGCAATAAAAAAAAAAAAAAAAACAAAATTTCCCTCTTTCGTGGGAGAATAAATCACGGATTTGGGTGGGCCGAGATAGTTCGGAAGATGCCGTTGCCAGGGTTGCGCGTGGGGGAGGGTGCGGGATGTCGCGGGGGTGAAACCGCGGAACGTTCAAAGCGATTGGCGGTGCAAGATTTTGAGAACGATTCGAATCGGCTTCGAGTGCAGACGGCGGCGTGACGTGACGTTAGCGGAAGCCTCGGGGCAGGGGAACGTTCGGGAAGCGAGCGTGGCAGCAGACGGCGAAACTGGAAATTCGATCTCGGGTTTCGATGCGGACGGCAAAAGAAGGCCCGGCATTGGCAAATCAATTAAAAGCAATTTACGTTTAACGGCGCGGCGGGAGCTGCGAGGGCTTCGGAACCGACTCCGGGCCCCGGTCGAGGCCCTAAATTTCCTCATTAATTTTCGGGTCTTTTATGGTCGGGACATTAAAGGAGAAAAAAAATTCAATTTCTCATTTCGCTTCCCCTTTCGGCGAGGGCTACGCCCCGTCTCTCCTCACCGGCGTCGCCTTTGTTTATGGACGCCGTCGAGCGGGTTCCCGCAGGAGGGGCCCCGATTCCCTTTTTCCGAATCCCGAAATCCACCTTTGGCGGCCGAACCCGATCGATCTCTCGAAGTCGACGGCAGATTCGGATCGCCTCCGGGCCGATGCCGCGGAGCGGGGCTTTGCACTGCGGATTTTCTCCGGGACGAGGTCCCTGGAACTTAATTCCTACCTTTGCATCCGAATCTCCGTTGTGCGCGGCTCCGGGGGAAAGGGCGAAGCCGCCCTCCCGAACTCGCTCCATTTCATCCCTGAATGATTCCATTTCCCGACCGGTCTCAGACCCGAGAGGCCCATCTTGGACGTTAATTAAATTTTCAGGTTCTAATTAAACCCGATGTGTAATCATAATCGCATTATGCGGGCGGAAGAAATAATTCGCCCCCGTGTGGAAACCTGTCACCTACGCTCGTGCGGCGCCGCGTTTTCGAGCAGGGGTCCGGGGCTCCCGGGGAGGCAGGAAAGAAGGGAGGAAAAGGCGATCCCCGGCGGCGCGTCGGGACGTGCCTCCGTTTTCGGCGTCGGGAGAGCCGCCGAAACGCGATCGCCCCGGTTTTGCCGCATTAATCGGATTGTCTGCCGGAAGCCGATGGCGGCGGCGCTTCGTTCTCGGGGAGGGGGGGGGAAGCTTCCCCGGCGGGGGAAAAGCGAGGGAACCGTCGGGGCAGCAGCGGAGAGAACCGTCGGGGATGCAGGCGGGCGTTCCGTTACCTTGCCCCACGCAGGAAGAAGTCCTCGTCACGATCGAAATTATTTTTAGCCCATCGGAAATATTTCTAGAATTTCTTCGTTGTCAATGGAATCGGTGGCGCAGCGCCCGAGGGGGAGTGCGCGGGTGGGGGAGGAGGAGGAGGAGGAAAGTTTATAAATGCCTTCGCTGACGGTTCCCCGGGCTCCTCTCGCGCTGCAGTTCGCTTAATTGGCGCGGCCCCGAGTAAGAGCGCGAAGGAAGTGACGCAACTTTCCGGTTACGATTTTTATTGGGAGCAGCTTTCATAATTTGTCGCTCGAGAGGAGAAGGTCCCGATTCGGATTCGAAAGCGAGAACGGTTTCCGCTGCGGAAAATTCGCGAGCGAGAGCGACGGTCGCTCGAGCATCGGTTACGAGTCGCGCCCCGCTCATAATGTGTATGCGCCATCCTCGGGAGAGTCCGCTTACCAGTATTGTTCTGTGTTGTGGTCTCGTCGGAAGTTTCGTCTCCTCGATACCTTCGTCGCTCACAAATACTTTTCGTATGTTTATTTTTACATTTCGTTCCTTATTATTATGTTAATGGATTCCTCCCGGGTTATGTGATTTTAATTATGTATTTTCAGCGGTTGCATTGTGATCGGTGATTTTCCGTATCCGTCGGCAAACCGCGGCGCTTCCTCCCGTGCGATCCGCGTATGATGGTCGAGATCTGCTCCTTTCGGCGCACGGGCGATCCTTCACTCCCGAGCTTCGCGTGAATCCGAACCCGGACGGCGGTTTGGGAAGGCTTCTGCCGCCCCCCCCCAACCCCCCATCCACCCCCGGCGGCTGCGTGAATTCCTGCCTTTCGCTGAAGGTAAGTGAGGCGTTCGCCTTGTTTCGAAAATCCCGGGCGTCGGTTCGGTGTGTCCGCCCGTGACTCACTGCCGATGACGAAGTCTCGGGTTTTCCCCCGTTCGTGCGAGGCGGAACGGCGTTCGACGGCGGGAGCTTCCCCCAGTTCTTCGGCAATTAACTCCCGCGGTGATTAACCCCGGCGATAATCGGGGCTAGGGCCGTCAGCCGGACTGCCGACCATCTGGCATCCGCCTCGGTCACGGGCGAGCGTCGCCGCCCTCCTCTCCCCCCGGGCAGGGGGTGGGTTTTTTCCGATATTCAAATAAAAGTCGCTCATCGACGGCTTTTTCCTTCTGGGAGTCGGAGCATCCGGCTCCGGCGGGGGTGAAAAACCTCTTTTCGCCTTTTTCGGTCTCGAATTCCCAATTTTTTCCCCATTTGCACTTTCCATAAAGTTTGCTTTCCCACATCCGAAGCAAAACATTTCCATTTTATTTCTCGTTCGGATTAAATGTATGCCGGGCATAAAATTTTATATATTTCCCCCGGCAACGTAGCAAAATTCGGGGCAACAGATTGCGGGCTGCGGGAATTATTGCTCGTATGATTCCTGCCCCGAACGTGAGGCGTCTCCCGGCCGAGGACCGGTGAAAAGGGGCAAAAGTGAACTGGGCAGATTGAGGCTCGCAAATCCGGGCGGCGGGGGAAATTTGTCGACGGTTCGAAATTCCGCGATGAAGCCGCAGGAGTTTCTCGATCTCGAGCGCGAATCAATTTCCTTCGGATGTAAAAGCAAAAGCCCGAAATGCAAAGTAGCACGAGATGAAAGTTTTTCGGATTTTCAGCTAAAAAATTTTCTATCGATTTTCGGTTCTTGTTCGCCTTCCCGGATTCTCGCTCGGTCGTCTTTCTGGGGAAGCGAACGCGCGGAAAACCTCGGCTGGATGGGTTTCCCCCCGGCATCGCCGCGCGTCCGTCCGCCCGGTCGAATTTCGAACGCGGGGCCGGGGAAAACGCGCCGGTGGTCAGCCCCGCAGGGGCTCGTCCCCTGACGAGGCGGCGGGTTTTCGAAAAGGGTTCGCTCCGCCGAAGTTTTCGGTTGGGTTTCGCCCGGAAAACTGCGCGCGAAACTTTATTTTTTGGGCCCCGTCTCGATCGCCTCCCCGGACGTTTCCCCGGACAAGGTTTTTTCTCCTTTTCAACGTGCGCGCAGAACGCTTTTATCAAGACGGCAGCGCGCTGCTCCTTCGCGGGGATTTCGTTATTAAATATGAATCGTTGGCCGAAGCTCAAGATCCCGATCACTGCAGGGATCCATTTTTCTTGTTAAATCGCAGGACATTACCACTATCTCCCGGTTATGTATGGCGTTAGCCGACGTTTAAGGTCGAAATATTTGGCATTGCATTCCTCCGGCGATATTTGCGACCGTAAGCTGCGGTTTTTATTTCTGCGTCCGCAGTTGCTGCGGCGCTGTCGCTTTTCCGGCGTTCGTCGCCGAACGCGCAACAGAACTTGTCCGCCCAGTTAAAAAAAAATGCGTTGAATTCTTCGTGCGCATTCGAAATTTGCTCCACGGGATTCTGCTGATGCTGTCGCGAGTGTTTCCTTCTTTTTCCCGAGACATTCGTCGCAAAATTCAGTATCCCGTGGACGATTTCCGCGTTTCGGCCCCGTCCGTCCGATTGGTGCGGATGGGCTGCAGCGCAATCCGCCGCCCTCTCTGCACTCTTCATCTTCAAAATGGCTCCCCCGGCGAATCGGCCATTTTGGAGAGCGGAGCTGTTCTGCGAAGTTGGACGAGGAGAGGACACGAGAGTTAAGCGATGACGAACAATCCGGCATTAATCTTTATTAATGTAAATGAGAGTTTGCCGAATAGATGACGCTAAAAGAGATGCTCGTTGACGGTCGCAGAAGGAATTTAATTTCCGCCGGGTCGATTGCCAATTTGCGATTATGGTTCGAGCTCTCGCACGATTCGAACAATGAGGGAAATTTCGCTTAAAAAAGAATTCGGTCGGGAATTGCGGGCGAAGTTTATTTTAATTTGCCCGAATTGTTGAAACAAAACATGAAAAAAGGCGTTTTGGAGTCGAAGCCAACTGTCAGCGATTTAAGCGAAGCCCCCGAAGCTTTTTCTCTAACAAAGCTCCGCAGGTAATTCTCGGGCCATTTAACACAATTAATCGGCCCCGGGCTGTGGCGGCTTAATCTGCGTTCGCAGCGATTTGGCAGGAATATCTTCATTGAATTTGCCATCTTCCGGAGGTTTTCCGCCGGGGTATTCCCGCGGGGCTGCTACGGAAGGAAAAAGTTGAGGAAACGAGGTGCGGCAGGGCGAAGGCTCTCCCTTCTGGAATGCCGCGTTCCGTGGTGTGGGTGCAGCCTGATTTCAAGTCAGGTTGCATCCCAACTTGTTCGAGTCGGACCGCGTTTCAAAGATCTTTTTGAACTTTCTTCCCAGGTAACTCGTGAAATGGTGAAAAAGAAAGGTTCGCCGCATTCGTGCGCTCCGGAGGCGAAGAGGCCGATGCCGTGATCTCGTGTTCGGGAAATGTTGTCTTTCGACGAGGATGCCTGGAGAAAATATCGTCGATGTGGGAGGAGGCGGAGCGAGCAGGTTCCGCTGCTGGATCGCGATCGCTTTGCTGCTGGTTCATCCGGCGAGACCCGGTAAGTCACCGCGTGCCGTCGAGAGCGTCGCTCACGCATAACGCGACCGCGCTGAATATGCATGAGACGGTCTCGCGGAGCAAAAGCCGCGGGCCTTGACCCGCTGCGTTCTCGCGCCGGCAGCGACAGCGTAAGGCGAACCGGCGAACGGTGGCCGCCGAAGGTACGGCACTTGCCAAACGCGCGTCGCCGTCGATTCCCGACTCTTTCCACCCGTCGGATCCGGTTGAAATGCTCCAACCCATGCAGCATCGACGCGCGACTGTATATTCCGGCGGGGAGATAGACGAAATACATTAGTCAATGTATCAGATGAAAAAGAAAAATAAATACGTTAACGGTGAACAAAGTCGCCGGGAACGCTTTGTATTTCCCTTCGAAATCTGCTCAGGAGCGAATCCGAATCCGGCGCCATGTTTTCGAATTTTCCTGTTTACGGTATGTGAGAGAACGATAGAAATCGGATTTAGGAATCGCATCCATTTATCCCTCCGCATTACGTGGTTTTATGTCTTCCGAAATCCATTTCCTTCCACGTCTGACAGTGCGAGCCACGATGCTCGCGGCTCAAAATGTGGGTGACGCGTCACGAGTTGCGGACGCCTTCGGTGGAACGATCTTTGCAGAACTGTCCGACGAGCGCTTCTTTCTGCTGTTCGTCGGGGATCGTCTCCGGCAGAATTAAATTTTTCGAAATTTCAATTTTTTTTTTGTTTAGGGCCTTTTTCCATGCGTTCAGAGCGTGCGAATCTCGCATGCGTTTGGCTCCCTTGCAAGATGCGACCGGTCTGTGGAAGAAGGCAGAAACCGTGGTGAAACGCGTTTCCGCTCGTTGTGGCACGTCCCGACCCGGTGCCGGGCGATTGCGATTTGGGTCTTTTTTCAGACTGCGAATCTAATGGGGAAATTACTTCTAATGGAGCGCTAAAACAAAGTGGCAGACGAATAATGGGGCAGTACCTGGGTTGCGGCCCGCGTTGAGGTTAAGAAACAGACGAAACGATCTAAAACGCGACGCACAAGGCTCCTTATAAAGTCTCGAATGGCTCTTTTGTATGGAGAGGCTGGCTCCATTTTTTTTTTTTTTTACCTCCGTCTCTGCCGGACGCCCAATTTCGAAAGCCATCAGATATTCGCGAAAG
>JAOWBB010011799.1:0-67566 GCA_028565995.1 Ricinus marginatus
TTAAGTTTTTTAATCTGGACGATTTAATCTATATTGGCGCACAACTGAATGATTTCCAGAGGCTGAACCTAATGAGAATGGGAAATCATACATTATTCAACAATCACACTTCAGGCTCGTTTATTTTCCGGACGAGATTCCGCATGAAAGATAACTTTATCTAAAGCTGACTTTCATGATGAAAAATTTTTACAACTAATCAAATGGCATTCATGAAATATTAATTTCGATTTATAACGCACAGAATTATAATTTCATTAAAAATTGTTGGGATTTTCGCCTCGTATTTCAGAAATTTTCTTTTTTAGTACAAATTACTGTTGACTTAGAGTCATGAACGAATCACATTTTTGTAACAGTCTAATTGATTTCTAATTAAACTTCCATTAAGGGCCAAATTATGAATTGAAAATGTCATAACTGATGTGAGAAAATCATCGGTTTTCTCTTCCTTTATATCGTTACGTTTTATACCGTTTGTTATTAATTTCTTGGCGCATCGGTTATGTAGTTGATAAACGTGAAACTCGCTGGTAATGAACCTGAAAACCTGCGATATCATTAGCTCTCATTTCACTTCATTGTATCCTATTCAACACGATTGAAAAGACAAACGTAATTGAGAAATAAGAAAATCAAAGCCGAAAATATTTCATTTAACTCATTAAAGAAACTTATATCAGTGGTTATTTGATATAACAATGAATATTTTCTCATTTTTGTCTCCTTCGGTCAAATCGAGAATTTAATGTTTCTCACGCTTATTCGTATTAGACATACATTTTACAGAAACAAGTAAAAGCTCCTGGCTGTAAGTAATTTCAATTTATTTTTTTTTTTTTTTTTGTACAAAGTGGGTTACTATAAAATATTTATGAGTTCCAAAAAAATGAAAAATACCACTATGTCTACCTGAAATACTTCTTGGGTCACACAATTTGCAACAGAAATAAAAAAGTATTTGTTTTCTTTTTAACTTACCAGATGTTGTGGCCATCTTGAGTGCAAGTCAGCAATACTTATTCACCATCCCAATTTTGACCTGAAACAAAAAAAAATAAAATGAAGAATTTTTCAGACAGGTATATCAAGAAATTAATAAATAAATAATTAATATTTTTTCTCATTTTCCTATCAACATTTATATTTCAAATATGAACTGAATGATTTTCAGCTGTAAAATATTTATTTCAAAATACCAGCACCGACCCAAATGTATCAAATTTTTAAAATTCATGTAATGTGATCAAATTATCCGTTTTAATATTAATGCGAGATATCTTATAAAAATTTAAATGTTGATACCAAAATTTTACTGCATTTTGGTTTGATTCAGTCACGAGGAAAAGTGATTAACTTCATTAGTAAAATATGTGAAAAATGATAAATATAATTTTTTTCGCATTAATCTTTATCATACGGATTATACACGGTTTTTGAACTCCCATATTTATTCATTACTTGCAGACTGTTTTAGAAAAAAAAAAATTCAATTTTTCTCAAGCTTTATGTTTAGACAGAAACAGACTTTTGTCCGCATATATTTTCTTCCGCTATTAGTTACATATTTTTGTCATGTTGGATTTCATTCTAACACAATTACGAATATCAAGAAATATTTTTTCATTTAACAAATCTATCCGAATATGGGACGCTGCTCTCATTCTAAACGTACATCGGTTTTCTTTATTATATTTTTTCATGACGGTAGATACATAAAATTTAAGTGTAAAGAGATGATGCCGTTTGAATTTATAAATGATTTGATGTAGACCTTGTGGCATTTAATTAGTATGATGACATAAATTCTAAATGTTACATTAATATATTTATCATTTGAATGAATTTATTACATACAAAGAAAAAAATAAAGATGAATTTGGTGATTTTGGAATAATGAACTTTGGATATGTTTTTTATTAATCCCTATTGCCACCTAATTTTTTAGATCTGTCTCAGTTTTAGTATCATTTTTAAATATTTACATGTGTTTTAATACTAAGCAGATGCTTATTGTTCATGTTACTGGTAGTTATAGGTTTAAATATTTAATGTTAAGGATATTAAATTTTTTCTTTTGCTCTAAGAGCACGTTCAGAAGGTGTTCAAAGTAAACCGAATGAATTGGAAAATCAAAAAAATTTAATTATAGTTTTCGAAAGTGCAGGAATCACAGATGTCATGACTTTTAACTTTAGTATAAAGTATCATGCAAATATGGCTATAATTAAATAATTTAAACGAAGGACACTATTAAAATCTATGACTCTTCTTTAGCTTCCTCCTGTGTAAAAGTTAATTATTTTTTATTAACCTGATTAAAATCATTTATGAGGACAATTTCTACCTTGTTATTAAAGTGGATGATTGATACTTAAGAATGAGGCATGAAAAATATTTTTGTACAAAGGAAAATATCAATTCTCATAAAATTACTTAACAAGAAACAAAATAGAACTTTTTGTTAAAATATTTTAAAATGAAATTTCTTCGATAAATATATATATTGAATGAATTTAACTAAGCATCCAGTTTAATCTCGGTTGTAATGGTAATGGATTTTCACCTGAGGGCTAAAACAAATTAAGCATTCTAATCTCATAAAAAATTCTTATCATAAAGTACAACCCAACCATTGCAAGACTTCAACATAGAGGAAAAGATTAAAATCAATGATGTGCTATAATGTGATGTAACTAAAGATTGAGGGAATTGATGGAAAATGTTGCAAAAGTGGAGTGTAATGATTTGGTGAGAGCCATCCAAACTACCAATAATTAGCAACATAGTTCTTTATTAAATTTGTTATATTATTTAAGATTCAATAAGGGTTTAAGATTCAAACCACATGTTCACGTTTAAACTCAGAGTAATAAAATATAAGTTTAACGTTCTAAATACAATATCTGTAAGTTCTTTGTGATAGGGTTTGAATATATTTTTATTAAATAATAAATATCAATATACATATCTATATATTGAATGTCATGCAGAATGTGTAAGTTTTACTACTCAAATTTCAGAACGCATTTTCACTATGCCGTAAGCAATTTTTTTTCTTTTCTTTCGCCATGTGGCTTTTCCCTTCTTTCTAGTCTTAATTCAATAGATTCAATAATTGAACACTTAATATTAATATAAATCAATTTTTTCATAGACTCAAGTTTTAGATTACATGTAAATAACATATTAACATGCCCAGGTATATTAAATTTTTTATTCCATTCTTCTTAATCTTCTTCATTCCTTATATAAAACTTAAAACAAAGAATAGGCGAGATTAAGGAATGAATTTCGTACCTCTTACATATAATTTATAAAAAGAATAAAATACTAAGTGCCGAAAGATTTCAATGCGTAATTAATTGAAGTTAACTCTAAAGTAAACTTTCAACACATTTGCCTTCGATAAGGGTTAAATTTCAATTGACTTGACCTCTTATTTATGGCACATTTGCAAAAAAAGTAAAAATGTAATTTCATTTTCGTGAAAGTTTAAAGATTGTGATATATATGTACATATGAATCAAATACTTTTATTTTTTGCAATGACTCAGTAAATAATTTTTCCATTTACATATGGGATTTTTAATATAAGGGCACGAAAGTTTTTTTATTTGAATTAAGTAAAACGTGTAAAATTATGTTTTTGTATGCAAATCGAAATCTCTTACGAGTTATGAAAAGGTTGAAGTTGTGCAGGAATATCGGAAAGTTTATATCTGCTAAGTTTACTTCTATAAGATTTTTTTTTTGGCACAATTTAATTTATTTTACTCGCATTTTCAGAGTTTTTCTGATTTCATGTTTGAAATGAACAACACCTAAAAACTTAATTTTAAACACAAATTCATAATGCGAGCGTAGATTTTCTATAATTTAACGTTACGCGATTCCCTTATTTGCAATTTTAATAAGTCTTCGTGTTTGTCTTCCTATTTATAAGCTACACAATTATCATTACTTAAAACTTTCCCTTTACATTAATTTTAAGAAGCTGGAATAATTATTCGGTGATATGTCGAAAGATATTTAAATATAAATCTACATCAATAATATCGTGGTATGATTTTTGATTCGCTCCAATACAAATGCCGCGATTGAAGAATTTGGTATCGTATTCTGTCGCAGAGCTCCTTGCAAAGCTAAAATGTTGATGGCAACAAGAAGATATGTATAATAACTTTGTAGAATTTTTGATACATCAATTATGAGGCTTAAGAAAGAAATTAGTGGGCTTGTTTTGGCCGTAAAAGAACACAAAAAAACGGATGAGAAAAACAGAATTTTATTGTTATGTGAGCAAATAATGTTCATTAGCAAAATTGATTTTGAAAAATGTTTTTCAGAAATTTTAAAATGTTCGAACATTCATGACTACATTAACATAACATCGTGGGTAATAAAATCCTATTCATTTAACTATAAATGAGAGTAGCATTGTTGAAATAATACAGGATGAATTGAACGATGTATTTTTAAATTTTCCACTTTTTGCAATATACTTTCTTTGGCGTTGTATAAAAATATTTAGAATATATTTTAATTTATAGCTAATTATGTATCACAATGTACTTCAATGGATCCTCAATTTTTTCACTTTCGGACTTAAATGTGAAGGGTTGCGGGACAAATTGTTATATTTGTATGTGTAAAAATGAGATTTTTAGTCAGGAAACAGAATTTACTCTTGTTTGTACAAATATCAGTCGTGCACCGAAGTTTAAACTATAGTCATCCAACCCTCCCTTGTTCTTCTAGAATAAGTGCAAATTCAGCAGTAAACGTTAGCCGGAATTTCTGATATTTCTCACAGCAAAATGAAATAAGAATATTTTTCAGATTTTCCAAGAGTCCTGCATCTCACATGCTTGGGGTACAGTGCCGTTGAATTTTTTTGACACAACTTACCTTTAGGTTAAAAAGAAGATGCAATCTCGGCTGGCACTATATCATTTTCTTTTGCTCGCGAACATTACCGAAATCCGAAGTTGAACCAGTTCGACCGACTGAGCGACAGGTTTCGGAAGTGGAAATGCAAAAAAAATATTTTCATTTGTCCGTCCGCGATAGATTTGGTCGGTGCGGTTGGATGAAAAAAATATTAAGTAAAGTGAAAACGAAAGTTCCGCGGCCGAGCAGAGCACACGCTAGCACGCGAATCGAGACTGCCCCGTCTTGGTTAACTGTGCTCTCATCTCTCTTCCGTTTGATGCTGCCACGGCGAAGACGCGACCGTTCGACGACAAACGTTTCCTCGCGGGCCCCACTTCGACCGCTTTCGATGCCCGGTGGGGTCCTGATAGAATGGAACCGACGGTGCCACACAAGAGTCAACCATAAAAACGTGGTCTCCTTACAGTGAACGTTAATTCCGGCGGAATTGATCGGTTGATGATTTTGGAATCCATGACTGAACCTGACAATTTACCACATGTTCTTTCCGACATTTTGTACAATTTATTACCCGAAAAGCGACATTCGAAAACCACTTGCCTGAAAGAGAATCCAACCAAAATGGACAATGTATAATGAGATTAATTATGTGTTCGTTCTTCGTCGCAGCTAAAATAAACGTTAAATTAACAAACTCGTCCAAAGTTCGCCCGAGCGATCTATATTTTATAACAGAAGTAAATATTTCAGCCTTTTTCTTGATTTCGTACGTAATTTTAACGGCTTCATTGAAAATGTTTGAGAGCTTTTTCCCCAGTGTGAAAAGGTAAAAAAAAAAAATCTTCATGTATGGATTTCTTCGGTATCCAACACTTCATGGGAAATTGTCTTACGTAAATGTTACATAAATCATTAAAGATTACTGTCTTTTATTTTGGGAATTTAATAATTAAGGTAACACTTTAAAGATAGTGTTGTGACTTTGTAGAGAATTGTCATTAAACCATTCGCAGGGCAATTTCCTTAAAAAGTAAGCATTTTCGCTAAATCACTATCGAAAATGGGTACCTAAGCTCACATAGAGTTGGATATAAGTATAAAAATGGAGCAGGCAGTTCTCGACTTCATATTCCCCATTTTTATGTTACGGTTCTGTCTGGCACAGAAAACTTTCTTCTATCTGCCATGCTGTTTTCTTTCCTGCTTGGTAAAGAAACATTTTCAGTTTTTTTTCTGAAATATATTAATATAAATTTATTGTAAAAAAATGTGATTAAAAATCCAGTATAATAGTCTGCTTTTTAATATAAAACCAAAAGCGTTAATTAAAGCAGCTTCCTTTTTAAAGCGATACTCATTCAGACCTCGCATTTCTGCCATAAAAATGCATATTATTCAACCAGTTTTGAGATAACTTTCTACCTGTTCCTTGAATGATCTTACTATCGCGCCAAGCAATGATTTATATAATATTTTAAAATCTTAACTTTAAAAGATGCCAAAAGCGGCTTCATCATTAATTTAATTCATGACATTTTGGTGAAGAACTAAATGCAAAAGCCGAAAATTATATGTTATATCTTCCGTATAATTTAACAATTAGCCGATGCGGGATGAAATTATATTTTGTTACCGTGGTATTGACATATAAAGTTACTTAGTATTGTGCGAGGTAAGCTTTAAATATTATTTTGTGGATTTCGCCGTAATATGAGCTAAAAGAACTATTTCAGAAGTTAATGCCAATCACAAGGTTTAAGTAGAGAAGTCACACTTTGTTAAAAAGGTCTTTAAAAGAAAGTTCATGAATTGAAATGTAAAATAATATGAATTTTATATAATCAGAACTGAATATTAATTTGCCCGTTCGGGAATTTTAAATCAGAATATACAGAAATAAATTTTAATATTTTCCATATAAAAAAATTATTGCCAGATTGAATTGACCCAGCTAAAAAATCCAAGGATTCACCATTAATAACAACCCTATTTAAATCCATTTAACTACTGCTTTCACCAAATCCAAAACCTGAAATGGATTGGCTCCGTTTTACGATACACAATTGTGATATAGTATCTTGAATCCGATTTCCTTAAACATAGTATCGCACTCTTCCGATACATTCTCTTCCTTATTCTGAAATTCTTCCCGGATAATGACCACAAAAATTAATTTTAAAGCAGATTTATTATTGTCATCTCCTGACACTGTGTAAAATAAACTACATCTGCAAATTATGATCTTAAGATATGAAAAATAACATTGTGATTGAAATTATCAAAATTATCATTGCGTTTTTCAGTGTGGAAATTATGGCCTTTCGATCTCATTATTCTCAATGGATTTTTATACGATTCAAAGTTGTGAGCTTTTGCCATTATATCATAAGAGGAGGACAGAACAAATTTCACTTTGCATTTATAGTGAGATTCATTTCTTTCATTAATGCTTTTAAATGCTTTTTAAAATTAATATTGTTTTTAAAAAAACTAGTGTGGGGATATGCAGTATTTGCTAGTAAAAAAAGCAACGGTCTTGTATAATAGTTATTGATCCGTATAATTTGGTAGGGGAAATTTTTGTAATTTTTTATTTGTTAGTAAAGAATTTAGAGATGAAACAACAGCATGACTTTTAGCAATAATGCACATAATATCAAGTTTTGTGTAGCTCTGGATTAAAAAAATTGAAATAAAACTTGCCTTATATGATATGAATAATACATTAACAGGAATCGATAAATAAATGATAAAAAGTACTTTTTAAGCAATTATCTTATTTTAATTAATTTTTCTTAATTATAAAGCGATATTTTTTGCAGTTTTTTTATTTAGTCAAAATAGGAAAGAAAAATTTTTTCACACAGTTTCCATATAAATATTTTAATTTTCTTATTGTTTTTAAAAAATAATAAAATATTCATTTTACATGTTATGTTATGTCATTATTAATTTGAATAAAAGAATCGAAAATTTTAGCAGCCAGGAATTAAAAAAAAAACAAGTAAGCCGACATTTACTACCAAAAAAATTGGAATAAATTTATTTTGTTTATCAAACTACGAAAAACGGAATAAGAAGAAAGACAAACTAACTAAAAATGAAATGACCATCAAAATATACGAAGTATATTTGTTTAACATTAAAAATATTCACATATGATTTTTACACTTTTAATATTCCTTTTGAAGAACCATATTAATAATTCAAGAAACTTATTAATACTCACATTTTTTATATTTCAACAATTCATGGAATGTGTCTTTAAAATATTAATTTTATTCTTAAGAAAAAATAATTGACAGAAAGGACACTTAACATTTATATCCCTGATGGTTTAGATATTTTCAGATGTTTGTTTTGACTTGGTATATCTGAAAATTGGCAACTAAAATGTTTTTGATATAAAATTCACCAGCTTATTTGAAATTAATTTGAAATATGTATATATATATATGTATATATATATATGTATATATATATATATGAATCTGGAGATACTTAATTTTTTCTTATTCATTCAAGATCTAATCACTATCCTGATTACCAATTACCATCTAACACATTTGATTACATGAGACTGATTTTTTTCACATATGTTAAATTATACTCTTTTTTCATATTAAATTCATAATCTCATAACTTTATAATTTAATTTGACCTGATAAAAATTTATTCAATTTAGAGTAATTGTAGTATTTGTAGTATGGAAAAATAATTTTGTTAAATAAGTTGTAAGATGAGAGACACCAATCTACAATCATGCATTTAATTAAAATTTTAATGATCCATTGACTTATTTTTACATTAATCCTGATTAAGAATAAATAGTTTAAATCAAAAATTTATTTTCACTTTTTTGATGACCCAAATCCTGAAAAACCCATTATTGCTGAGATTTCATCTTGACTACTGTTTTCACATTCACCTTTTGAGATATCTTCATGCATTCTTTTTTTTGCCCTCTTCTGTTCCTTTCTATATTCTTTTAGTTTATCTTCTTCTTCTTTTAGTTCTTTAACTCTTGATTCTATATCATAGTCCTTTTTCTTTTCTTCTAATTTTCTTTTATTCATTTCAAACCTCTTTTTAACCTGATCAAGGGAAGATCTTTCAACCCTCATTGACATACCAAGATTTCTTTGATCTGAAACAAAATTTTCACACATAAACAACCAGAAAAACAATTACATTTTATTACTTTTACAAAATAAATAGGTTTAAAAAGTATATGTTTTCAGAACAGTTACTGTCACTTAAAAAGAATATTTTTTATTCATCATTAATTAATCAATAACAAAGTACTTGTTACTGAATCTAATTCTCTGTAAAGTGTAAAGTCTTATTAAGAGGTTTTAATTCAAAAAATTTTACGTTTTTTCCCATTGATGTGATCCAGGAAGTTGATTGAATCTTTGACAACACAATCACATGCATTACAGTAATAACCCCCACTTTGAGATGATGGAGTACTTTTTGTAATTACAACACTCTTTCCTAATTTTGATTCAAGATCCACCCTGTAATCTCTTTGTTTTAAAAGTTCTCTTTTGACAGGAGGATGTTTATCTTTTGCTTTTTCTTCTTTTTCTAACTCCTCCTGTATTCTTTCTGAGGCAAGTCGAATATAATGATCCCTGTCCCATTTCCTTCTGTGATCTTCTATTTTCTATAAAATGAAATAATTGTTTTTAATTTTTAAAATGTTAGAAACGATTTATGTAACTAAAAAATTATCTTATTTAAAATTTTTTAAATAAAGAAATAAACTAAAGGAAGTTTCATAATGTTGTCTAAGTCACAACAGAAGGAACTTTTTATTAAGTTTTTCAAATTAAAAAAAGGTTGTTTTTTTAAATATCTTTTATTATATTAAAAAAATACAAGCGAAAGCATTATTTATTCATCGAACATTTTGAAGTATTTAATCTTATTCAAATAAAAAAAATAAATGTAAAAATTATTTTCATTTTTACCGTATTAGTGGACATTTTAATTTCAGTTTCGCAAAGAAATTTATTATAAAAATTGCTTAATACATGTTACATTAAGAGCAGAGGGCTATGATTAAAAGAATGGATCACTCTGAAATACCATAGATATGAATAATATTATATCGTTATGCTTCAATTAAATGATTGAAGCAAGAATTACATTTTTAATACATTTTGATACAAGAATTATATTTTTAATATATTGTTTTAATCAAAATTTCAGTTGAAACTTTTATATTATTTTATTTATTTATATACTTACTTCATTTCATTATATTTTCAATGTATATATAATTATTTTATTTATTATTCAATGTTAGTCTGTTATAATTTTTTTAAATTTATTAAGAATATAAACTTTAATGAATTTGTGAATTTGATTAAATCAAGATTTATAATGCACTTGTTTACGTTTTTGACAGTAATATATTTCTTTGAAAATTTGAAATAATTTATACATTTTGAAGAGTGTAATATGTTCAAATTAATCTTTTTTTGCAATAGAAAACAGCCTGTTATTAAAGTGCATTGTAGTTTTGAGTGTCTGTGGTCTTCTGTAGTCTTTGTTCGCTTAGGTGGAGCTTAGTATGATTGAAGAAGAAAATTCATGCGAAAATTCTGAAGAATCTGAAAACAATGCTTGCGAAAATGAAGAGGAATGCCAATACTTAAATCATGTTAGGAAAATTATTAAGGAGGGGCATTTGGTGAAAGATAGGACTGGTGTTGGAACTTTATCTATTTTTGGCGCCCAAATGAGATGGAGTCTTCGTGATGGTATTAATAATTTTTCAGATTTGTTCTGAAATCTGTATAGAAATTTTTTTAACATTTCATAGTGTTTGTTGTGATGTGTGGACTTCTGAAGTGTTTTAAAAATTTTTTTCATTTTACGCATTATTTATGTGGAAGTTTGAAAGTTAATCTATTCAATCAAAAACCTCAAGTTTTGAATTTTAACAAATCATTTTATTAATTTTCTGTTTAAAATTAATAGCTTTTTCAATTATAGGTGTTTTTCCATTATTAACAACAAAAAGGGTGTTTTGGAAAGGGGTAGTGGAAGAACTGCTTTGGTTCATAAGAGGTTCTACAAATGCAACTGAACTTCTAAAAAAGGGTGTAGGGATTTGGAAAGAAAACAGCTCCAGGAAATTTTTGGATTCATTAGGTTTTACTGATAGGGATGAAGGTAAAAAGAAATAATTAAAGTATAAAAAAAAGTATTGCATTTAATACTTTAGGTAAAATAACTAATCATGTATTATAAAAAAAATTAGAAAAATATACAAAATTTATTTTATTGTAATAATTTTTAATTTTCATTATAAAAAGCTAGGATATCCTTATAATTATGTTCATGCTTTCTTAGAAAAAGATTCATACAAAGAAATTCATTGAAATTTTATTTGTAATGCTTAATATATTACAATGTTAGCAGTTTCTTTTATATACAGGGGATTTGGGTCCAGTGTATGGCTTTCAATGGCGTCATTTTGGAGCAAAGTATGTAAACATGTTTGAAGATTATACAGGCAAAGGTGTTGATCAATTGCAAAAAGTAATTGATTTAATAAAAGATAATCCTGAAGACAGAAGAATAATAATGAGTGCCTGGAATCCATTAGATCTTCCACTCATGGCCTTGCCTCCTTGTCATTGTCTTGTACAATTTCGAGTGATAAATGGTGAATTATTTTCACAAATGTATCAAAGATCTGCAGATATGGGTTTAGGAGTACCATTTAACATTGCCAGTTATTCTTTGTTGACTTGCATGATAGCACATGTAACTGGTCTTAAGGTAAGAAACTGTAATTAGTATTATTCAAAAAATAATTATTTTATATAAAAAATACCAATAACAATTAGCACTAATTACTATTATGCTATAATAATCTATTATATATAATTACTATTATGTGCTTTTTGAATAATATAACTTATTAATACTTTATTTAATAAAATAATTTTTTCTTCCAGCCTGGAGAATTCATTCACTCAATGGGAGATTCTCATATTTATTTGAATCATATCAAACCTTTAGAAGTGCAACTTGAAAGAAAACCTAGACCATTTCCAAAGCTTACTATCACTCGTAAAGTTACTGAAATTAATGATTTCAAGTTTGAGGACTTCAAACTTGAGGGATATAATCCTCATCCAAAAATACCAATGGAAATGGCTGTTTAAAAATTTTAAGTTCAATATGATTAAGATAATAAGTCTTTTTTTAATATTAGAATAAAAGATTTAGGCAATTTAATTGTGGTATTAATGACAAACATTATGGATAGTGACATATAATAATCATTATAATTTCAATTTTTCAAACTGATTTCAGTCTTACACTGACAAAGATAACTTTATCTAAAGATAAAATTTGAAAACAAGTTTCTTATTTTTGTTTTATGGTCTATACATTTTTTGGCATGTGTAAAAGCTTAGTTTTTCTTGTTATAATTCTGGTAAAGCAAACTAAGTCATTAAAAAGCATTTAATAGTATTATAATATGTATTTATTAGATTTCAGTTATAGTTGTACTAAAAATAATAAAATTATAGTTATTTACTTTTTTTAAGAAGAGTCTTAAATGAATACAATAACAATTTTTTCTGTTCCAAGTACTTTACAAGTTATCTTTTTAAAGAATTCATTAATTTAATGTCTTTAATTCGTCTTATGAAATTATAATGTTTTTAAATTGTATATAAATTATTTATATGAATAATTTTTTTTTCTTTAAGAAAGTGCTTAAATTAAAGTATTTGCTAAAATTTTATTTTATAATTATCAGAATCATTTTTTGATTCTATTTGAGAACAGGTGCAAATTCAAATAGTATTTACTGATAATAAATTTTATTCGATTAGTTTTATAAGAAACGCTATTTTAAAATAATGAATAATGATTTTTGTTTAGACTAGTTTTCTTTACTAAATTAGTATTTAAATGTAATTTTAAAGTAATAATTACAAAAATTTCTTAGTATTTGTTCTGTATTTCTAACTTAAAAATAGTATTTTTTAAATAAAAAAATTTTTCATCCTCACTAATTTTAAAATTGACTATCTTTAGATTTCATTATTAATCAATTTTTGTCTTCACTAATTTTTTTCAAAGAAAATGAAGTATTTAATATTTTTTTTTGTAATTAAATCTCTTTGTCTTTTAGTAATAGGATTTTTATAATTTCATAGAAAAATATACTTCAATTTTAAAAATCATATTTATCTCAATTTTTTTTATAAAATTTTACACATACATATTTCAATCGAAACAAAAACTACAATTTTTTATTGATTTAATTCGGCTTTGTTAAATATGTGAATAATTTACATAATGATGCCTAAATGCAATCACTATATTTTCATTGTATTAGCGCATCGTTAGTGTCTCTTATCCTTTTTAAAATACAATGTATTGATTTTTATTGATATAATTTAATTTGATTATATTCTTTTAGCAAAATATGTTGCGAAAAAGGAACAAATTTTCAGTGTAAATTATTAACAGTGAAAATAAGTGCTGATACAAATGCCGAACTAGATACCTGTTTATCTGCATGTTTATGATGCCTGATCGAAGCATAAGTTACTTTCAGATAATAAGCTGAAGTATGCTTAAGAAGTGATGATGAATTTGGTTTTGACAAACAGCAGAAGGAAGTATGAAGCGTACCGTAAAGTTGTTTTATTCGCCTGAAAAAATAATTTTCTTTTATAATTTAAGAATTTCAATTTACGTTTTATTCGATCATATAAATTTTTAAGGGTCTTTAGAGGGTAATATGAATTTTTAAAACTTTAGGATTGCCCAAGACCAAAAATAATTGCAATTCATTAACCAAATTTATATTTTAAATATGTCGAACTGAAAATGATTAATAATACACCATAATCCGACATCAAGTCCTTATTTAATAATAATAATAGATTAATATCTAAAATTATTTTAATGACATAACAATCTAGACATAATGATGATGGCTAGATATATTGCTTGAATGCGGGAGATTCATCCGAAACATAAGCCGGTGCTGCTTCTCGCGGTAAGTTGTGTAAGCTTTATATTGAACAAAAAATGGCTCGAGTAAATTGATTGTCATAAGGTTGTATTATTGAGTTTCAAATCTTAAAAATCAGTTTCTAAAGAAAATTTATTAAAATCGGCCATTATTTGTATCAGATATTAATCCAGCACACCACGGAAGGGGTAAAGATATTTTTTGTTTTCGCATGCATTAAGTTTAATTTGAACTTTACGAACTTCCAATTTCACATTGTCAATATTATTTACTCTTAGATGTATTGCGAATAGCATAATCAGAAATGTGAAAACCTTTAATTTCTTAATTTTACTTTCCATGTAAAGCTACAAAAAAAAAAGTGGCATTACATCGAAACGTATTTTTGTTAAAAATATTCTTTTTAAGCGAACGAAAGAAGAGTGACTTTTATCTTATAACGATCAATGCCTTGGACGCCAGCATGTCGTTCATTTTCATCAGTTACACATATTTTCCAAATTACGCTTTTTAGCGTTTGTTCCTTATCAAAGTTCTGCAATATTTTTAAATGTTAGGAAGCATATTTTACATTAAAAAAGTTACCCTCAGAAAGTTGAGATAAATATTAATTTATTTATTTATAAAATGCAATTAATCTTAAAAATCCTGATTTCTCTCCAAATTTACTAATTTGAAGCTTTTTTACAGACTGATTACATTCTCACGAATTATATTATTCACTTTTATTTTGTAATATTTTTAACTGTAAGTGAAATATAGTTAATTTCTGACAGACAATAGTTTTTACCTGATGCACAATATGTTATAAACCTTAAAATTTGGTTTAAATGGAAAAGTTTTTTATAAAGATATAAGAAAACTTTTGACATAACAAGAAAATTACTTGCTCATTTTTTGAATGGAATCTTTCACTTCAGTATTATTAAGTTTATCTCCTCCAAACTTTGTAAATTATTATTTTTGAAATGTAATGAAAACTCACTGTGAATCTGTATAAGGAAAAGAAGAAATTAATGGTTTTTAATTTTTAAGTATTGATTGTCTTTAAGACTTTTTGGTTTTTATTGTTAAATTTGTTCTAAAATTGATGAGATCTTCTATTTTGAATATATTAATTACTATTCCATTTCTTTAAGTACTAACCATTAAGATAAGATTTTCCAACTATCATTAAACTCAGTTTTTATTAAACCATTCATAATAAATTTTTTTTGCAATATTTTTGACCCAGAATTTATTACTGATTTTTTTCCATTATGATTTATTAAAATAATTTATCAGGATGATATTTTAGCCATTAGTGAAAGTAAATAAATTTTAAATTTTGCAAAACTCAAGTATTTGATTCAAGTATTGCTACAGATCTTTTGGAAGGCCAGTTAATAATGCTTCTAATCTCAGGGATCTTTTTCATAATCAAAATTTCCTCATAGTTAATCAGGCATCTGGATGTTTCTGATTTTTATTTAACGAGAACATACATGCAAGACATTTTAGGTTGCCGACTTTAATTTTTCCTTTTACATTCCAACAATGGTTTATGGAATTTGGATTTTTTAAAAATCTGTTTCAATTGATTATTAATTTGTTAATTTTACTGGTTGTGTTTACTTTGGATTTTAAGGGGATTCGATTCGAAAGTAAATGCAAAGTTGAAATTCTTTGCACCACAGAAGGTGGGCCTTTTTAATTGTTGAAGCTCTATAAATGCATTAAGCCTCGAATAAATAAAGTATTTTTAGCGATGGTTAATTATCCCGCACTGTCTGAACTCCAGTCAAAACGAAATAGGTTAATGATACATAGCCATGTGATTGAATTTTATTTTATCAGAATTTTAAATTCCCTTACTGAAACCCAATTTTGTAAAGGAGGCATCGGCTTCTTTTACGGGAATTTCGAAAAGGTCGAGGCAGTCGAAGCCATTAACCTTTTGAGTCGGTAATTTTTTTTATCATGAGACGCTACGGTTGTCTTACGTTGCAGTTCGGGCATTTTTGCTTAAGGTTTGCTTCGCTCTGTATATGAGAAATTTGATTATTTTTCTAGAGTTGATTTGGATTTTGTCATTTTAAGACTGATGAATCATGATACGCATGTAACTCACGGTTGAGAAAATGAATAAATAATAAACTATTAATTCTACCTTAATTTTTGGATTTTGCAGTGAATACGACAAGTGAGTGTATTAAATGATCTATCGATGTTGTGCGGTGAATTTTATAGAAATTCACCTCTGAGTATTGTTGATAACACTCGGAGCCCTTATTTTACTTTGCTGACTCTTTCGCAAGGAATGGCTTCCATAACCGCTGACGATGAAGACATATATCTTGGTAAGTTTTTTGAGAGTAATAATTACATTTAAATAAAAGATTATCGTTAACAAATTTTATAACATATACATTAACAAAATTTCGGCCTGAATCGTAAATCCCATAATATTTTTGAAAAAAAAATTGAAGAAACTTTTTTCAAAGGCTTTCCAAATGTGAAAATTTTGGTTTTTTTTCCTAAACATTTTCTCTGAACTCCACACTTATCTCAGCCTAAATTTTCTCTTTCGGAAAGTAAATGAAATCGAAAAAATTGTTTTAGGAACAGCTCTCTATAAATATTTAAATTCTAAAAAAAAATTAGGTATTATGCCTTAAAAATTATTTATAAAAGGTAACCTACTACACAAGGATTTTTTAAAAAATTTTTTTATCCGGACCAGCTGCATCAATATTAATTCTTAAAGTAAACTTTTTTTAGAGCAGGTTCTTTTTCTATAAATTTGCTTTGTTATAACATTTGAAATTTATTTGAAGTATAACTTTTCCATTTAGCAATATTATTTTCTGTACTGGGCTAACTGGGAAGTTTATGATCTTGGTTTAAGATGATTATAAAAAAACCGTAAGCTTGTCAGAAGCGTTATTTCAGAAATTTATTGGATAAAAATGGTGTGACCACAGACAATATAATGTTCATGACCTGCTTCTTAACCGATTGATTTAACTAAAGTCACGCAAGCGTCTCATAACATGGAAAGACCTTAACCTGAAATTCTTGTCAAAATTCTATACCGAATTTCTTTTCTTTTATCTCGAAAAAATAACCGTTGAAGAATTTAATTTTCTAAAATTATCGAAGTTTTTAGAAAAAAAAGAAAGAAAGAATACAAAAAAATGAGAAAGAATTTGCTTTTTTTAAATTCAGTTTATTTTTTCCTCTCCATTATAATTTTTTATAAGAAAATCTTAAATGTGATAATTTTTTAAATAAAATTTGATTTTTATCAGAGTGATTGAAAACTTAGAAATGTTTCTTAATATCTACATTATTATTTATTTTTTTAAAAAAAAAGCAGGGTATATCTTTCCGATATTTAGACAATATGTGATTTTGATAAAAAAATATTCTATCATTAATTATAATTAAAGCGTTATTCCTTCATTTGTAAATTTGTTCCGCTGTTATACATTTCTATTTTAATTTAAAACCATTAGACCATTAAATGAAATGTCGTGCAGTTAAGTTTTGTTGTAACCGATCAATAACAGTATTAATAAATAAATGACCTGAAGATATTTTTATCCACTAAATGTCAATATACTTCTTTTATTGAATACTTTTGAATATAAATTTTTCCTGATTTTATTCTGCAAAGATATTAGCTAATGAATAAGGTCCATTTATTCAAATAGGCAAAAGAAGATTGAATGCTTTAATTATGTCTAATGTGAATGGGTTAATAAGACGAATCAGGTAGGTAATTGTTTTCATTTTTATTTGAGAGTATTTCATTCGATTCTTCATTAGACGCTCTATGTGTACCCTGCAAACTTTATGTATAAATGTATTAAGTACGGTGTTTTGATGTAAAAGTTATAAATTTGATGATTTTAGGCCCAGTTCAGTTTAAAATTCTAGCTCTTTATTGAAAATGAACATATAATGTGTCTGAGAAAATAAAAAATATACTGAGCATCGAAATGTAAAAAAAATTTTATTTAAATGATTTTTAGTGTTTCTACTTTTAATTTATAATTTCCAATAAAAATAAGATTTCCACTATGCTATTTTTATATATTCCAATGATTAGTTTATTTTTTCTTCAGAAAATGGGTTGTTAAGCTATGAAAATCCAAACTATCACCTGGATCCAGCAAGACTTGATGATGCATTAAATTCAAATTTAGTTGACAACGTAGAGGACGATTTATATGAAGAAATTATTAGCGAATTGGACACTGTTTGCAATCTGTCTGGACGTGTGCGTGCGGGTCCTGGAAGCGAAGTAAGGAAATCCTATGCCAGTCTTGATATTAGTTCGATGGGAGTTGACGTGAATACAGGACCGGTGACTAATCTCGATTCAAATAAAACAGAACGTGAGAATCGGTAAGTTTCCCTTTTTTTATATAAAGCAGGACTTGGCTTTTAAAAATTTTGATATTGAAAAAATTGATCAGCAATAGAATGATACGTAGCTATATATATATATATATCAGATATCATAAAAAAAATCAGCTCAATTGTAATAACGAATGGTGGTAATTATCCCATGGTTTCAACTTAATTCAGCCAGATGAACCCTTTTATTAATTAAAGCATAAGATGTAAAATTCTTTTAGAAAAAATCTACATTAAAGTCAGAAACTGAAATCTATTATCTTTTTCTGTTGCGGTGTTTAACAGAGGTCTTTCAACGAAAACTAAACTTTTAATAGAGGAAACTATTTTGTTTTCGAAATTATTTTAAGCAAAAATATCTCCATTTACATTCACTAATTAACAAATAAAATTCTGCAATTAATGTTTGAAATACTTATTTAGAAAAATTTTTAATCTCGAAATATTCATAGATTATGATTTATATTAAATAGATATCTTTTTTCGTTGTTATAAATTGATATTTATTTATACTTAATATTATTTTTTTATCTTTAAGTGTTTCCTCAAAGAAGGCAAATATGACCCTAATTACATTGAAGATAAAAACTTTGGTAAAACTTTGGTTTCCCTTATAATATCTTAAGCATGCTACTTTGCTTAACAGATTCTTATGTATTACAGGTTTCCTCGTAAATTACAATCAATTTTTTATGTTTAATTAATATTCTGAATATATTATCGATTTCTTGCAATACTTTTAGACTTGTGTTTCTTAAAATATTTTTGCGTGTCTATTTTTATTTCCTCATTTATAATAATTAATGCTTTTTATTATAGAATATACGCAAAGTGATTAAATTTAAAGAAAGTTGTTGATATGTTGATTGCTATTGAATAAAAATTGTTGATTTTATGAATTGCTGAAAATAATATACATACATTATACACTTTTCCTAATCTAAATGTCTGCAAAAAAAATTTAAAGGTATACATTTTAAAGACATACATATATATATAAATGTGGAAAAGTTTCGTAATACTCCTGTGTTCCTTATATTTTTCTACAATGGGAAATGCTTCTTGTTCGTGTGAATTCCATTATAAAATTCTAGTTCGATTTCATATTTAACTGTTTATGATTTTTTAGGCATGCTGTATAAATATGTAATATATTTTATATTTACACTCATTAAGATTAAAAATTTTTTTAAGTCAAAATTAGAGGCATGATAAAGTATGATATTTTTTCTTTTATTAGCATGTTTGTCTGTTTTTTATACTCGTTTACAAATATAAGTATTTTACATAGTATTCGATCATTATATTGTAATATGAAGTGACTTATTATCAACTATAATTTATAAAGTAAACTATCTCATTTTAATTTATTGCTGTAAATGAAATTAAATTTAATTTTAATATATGTCGCAGATTTCTATTTTATTTCTAATGAAGGTAAAATTTAAGGAATAAATGCCCACAAAGCTGTAATTAAATTGAAATTTCAAGCTAAATCTTTATGATTGTAATTGTTATTCAATTATATATATACGTACACGGTAAATCAAGATTGAAAATCTTTTCAGTTTTATTGTTCAGTTTTTATTTAATTACATTAGTAATGTTTTTATTTATAGTATTTAGATGAATTCTGAAATATTATGAAAAATTGAACTAAATTGAGTAATTTTTGGGTTGAGCGAATTTTTTCAAAGATATCATTGATATAGCGCTTGAGGACCATAGAATTTTTAATATTTTTTGCTCAATTTAAAACTTGCTTTTAGTGTTGGGCTGCTTAACCTTTTAACAAAAGTAATAATTTCTTCATACTTAATTAATCGATGATTGTATTTAGTATATAAAAAGTAGAAATATTATAAACATAGCAGAGTAAAAATGAATTCTCATGAAGAAATTGCTTTTGAAACAAATGAGTCATGTGATTACGTAGTTTCCCCTGAGTTAAGACGGAGCCGAATGTTCTTCGATTCTCTTTAGTTCGCATGTTTTTTAGTTTTCTTTAAAATGAATCTTACACATTGATTTTTTATCTGATTCGTTTTTTTACATCCATTGTACTTCGGTTAAAACTTAAAATAATTCCATTGGAAGAGTATATGCGTATATGTAAGCAATTTTCGAAAATGTGAAGTTTTTATTTTATTATTACGACATAAGTGATATAAAATTTAATTACTTTAATAAGCCCGTCAATAGAGAAAAAAAATCACTAAAAATAATTGATACTATTTTTCAGATAAATTTTATTTTCTTTTATAACGAAACTGGTTTTAAAAAAATTAATGTTATAAAGTTTATTTAAGATTAATTATCAAATCAAATAAGGCGAAATTTAATTTTCAATTGGAAAATACATTAACATAATCTATAAGACTTTATTTATGGAAAAGTGACACTTTTCAACTTGGAAAATATAACCAAATGAAGTATTAGAAAACCATTAATTCATTAACAGAAAGTTTGACCTAATTTTTACCTATAATTTGATTTTGCGGTTGAGGAGTATTTATTTATAAATAAATTTTAAGATATCATCGACAAATATTCTAATTTTCAAAAAATTATTTGAAATCGCTATTGTTAGATTCACTAGGTATTGACTAATTTTAATATCCATTAACTAGGAATTATATAATTCCAAATGAATAATTTTTATATATCAGCTGAACACATGCATCAGTAATTAACTTTAAAAATATTTATAAAAAAATATAAAATTTTGTTGATAAGGATTATCAATTAAAATTTGTGCCTGCGAAGTTTTCACACTTTTTTTTAAACATATTTGATATTTTTTTGATTATTTAAATTCTTTGAATGTATTTTTATTATTTTAATTTGTATAGAAAAACTAATATTTGACTCTTTGTTATATATTAAATGCTTCAGTTGTTTTGATCAAATTTTTGTATAATTATATAATTTTTAACTTTTTGAAAAATATTGCATTCATAGATTCGAATTAATTTTGAAATTCTTGTGCTTCAGTAATTTAGACATTATGACCGGTACAAATCTAGACAATGCACACCGTAATAATAATGTTAATGCTGGACGAAGGCCCAATGATTTAAGTGCTCTGTTGAGAACAAAGCCAGATCTTATAGAAGATGCAGAATACAGATATACCAAAGATAGGTATGTTTTGTTTGAGATTTTCATACTTATATAAATTATATTTTTTAAAATCTAACAAAAAAATCTGCCTTTCATAAATTTATTTAATAAGATAATTAGTTAAAAATTATTTAATTTTATAAAAATGTTATATCATTTTAGTTCTCAGTTTAATGGGTTAAAGCAAGCTAAACTAAATTTAGAGGGTGTCCCTCATGTACAAGGACAATTAAATGAGGACTTGTATGCAGTGCCTGTTGAAAGAACTTCACCCTCACCTGCAATTGATACACCGGATAAAGATCGACTTCCACCTGGATGGGAAAAACATGAAGGTAATTATTATATACTCATATAATTACACCTACATTAAATGTTGAAGAAAATATAAACATTTACTACAATTGAAAAATAATGCGTTAAAAATTGAACTTTAGCTCTAAATCATAATTCTATCAGTCACATAAATAAATCACATAAATAAAACAAGCGAGCTATTTGAAACTTTTTACCATGTTACTAAAATTATCTATTTCTTCAGCCAATCGTATATTTTTAAAAATATTATTTACTGCAATATTTATAATACATTATAATACGATATGAAACGAAAAGAGTAAATGTGAATCGTTTATGAGTATTTAATCTTTTTAAAAAAAATTTTAAAATCCATATATTATGTTCCAGACAATGATGGTCCCTATTATTGGCATATTAAATCGGGCACAATTCAAAGAGAACCTCCTGAAACTTGCAAGGAATTCGATTCGTCAACCGTTCATCAACTCCTTAAGGAAACTGCAGACTTAAATTCTTCAACTATGTTTAGTTGTGTTACCAGAAGTAATACCAGTTCGGCGCTTGAATCAATCAAAGATAAAAAAGAAGATTTAGTTTTGAAGTAAATAATTCAACATTTAGATATATTGTTAAAATTAAAATAACGACTCTGAAATGAAGACATTAGAAATGCCAAAATATTACAATTAATTGTAGAAATATCCCTCAAGATGAAAGTTATTTTCATTTCCATAATGAACTTTGTTTTCAAATTTTAACACTTTTTTTAATTTTATTTTTTTTCATATATGCACATGTGTTTATAAATATTTACACAAATACAAAATATAAAAGGATAGAATGTAAGAAAATAAATATTTACTCTGTGTATAAAATATTAAGAAAATATAATATTTTAAAAGGAAAGAATATATATTAATAAAATATTTATTATTAAAATTTGTTGCCACTTTGTGAACATAGTTGTTTCATATAAATGACTTATACTGTTAATATTTTTTATACATTCTTCGAAAAAATTTAATTTGCTCACATATTTAAAAAATATTTAAATATTTTTTATTTGAATTTTTGTCTAATACTTAATTGCGAATTGACGAAATTTTTTTTTGATGGAAGTTTAAAAAATTTCAGAAGAAGGAGCTATCCAACAAAAGTAGAATCAGGATCAAAACAAAAACTTATAAGGTTTGCCGTAAGGTCTTTAGGTTGGGTCGAAATAGCAGAGGAAGACCTGACTCCAGAAAGATCCTCAAAAGCCGTAAATAAATGCATAGTAGATCTATCACTAGGAAGAAACGATCTCTTGGACGTCGTCGGTAGATGGGGTGATGTAAGTAATGTGATTTTTTAACTGAAATAAAGAAAATGTAACAATCAAATGCTAAATTCTGTGAATATGAGTTAGTACTCCCTTAAAATTTTGTTAGGATTTCAAATAAATAATATGAATAAGATTTTAAAACCTGACACATAATTATATAAAAATCCGAAAATGCTAGAAAACAATTATTTAAGAGAATTTTGTCGATAACAATATATTTTATTGATAGTTCAGTAGGTAAAATTTTGAACCATATGTTTAAATTAATCTAGGGCAAAGATTTGTTCATGGATCTAGATGAAGGTGCACTGAAATTAATGGATCCAGAAAAGCTTACTGTTTTAAATACACAACCAATACATACAATTCGAGTTTGGGGCGTCGGACGAGATAGTGGCAGGTAAGAAATAGGCAATTTTTATAAAATTTCCTCCATTAACTGTAATTAAACAGTTAATTCTAGATTAACTGAACACTATTGTATTATATAAAGTATAATAAATACAATTGATTCAAAAATATCGATTTAAGCTTTAAAATATTTTTTTTGAAACAATTCTGAAAATACCTTTATTATTTTATATATATATATTTATTACATTTAAATATATATGTGTGTGTGTATTTATTAAACTTTTCTTAACAATAATTATTAATTTTACATTTTCTTTTTATCGTTTTCTGTGGGTGTAAAAAAAATGGAACAATTCATGAAGGGAGAGGTACGTTAAGATTGTTTAAATAATTGTCTTCCAAGCATGGTTTGCTATTTTGATTATTAAATTATATCTTTGTTTTTTTATGCACGATTTAATATACTTCGAGATTATTGAAAACTGTTAGATAGATTTTTACACAATACTTTTAAATTTGTTGAATTCTCATTTAGAGTAATTTTAAGTCAAATGAATTATGGACGAAACTCAACATGTTGAAATATCTTCATGGTAAAATAGTTAATGGTAAAGATTCAAATTTTAAACAATTTAGTGAAAATAACATGAAGTATATTAACTAATTTTAGCCTTCTTCCTTTAATATATGTTCATATAACTAGTGTAAATGTTAAATTATAATTAATTTAATTAAATAAAATTAAAATTTCTTTTATCAGCCATTAAAAATTTAATGGTGAACAAGTCATTAATATTTACATTTCTTGATTGGATAGTTCATTATTAGTCAAAATTAGCCAAAAAATTAAAGTTTACATTTTTTTAATCTGAAAACTGAGAATTTTATATTTTTAAATATTAACTCGATTATGTTAAAATAATTCGATTGAATTTGTAAAGTTTTAAAATTTGAAATATGTTTTAAGGTAACACTTAATTTTCTGATTGTTTTATACTTAATGCCTAGAAATATTTTCAAGAAATTTAATTTTTTTATGTTTGCAGAGATTTTGCATATGTTGCTCGTGACAGAACCACAAGAAGACATATGTGTCACGTTTTTCGTTGCGATATACCGGCTCGAACAATTGCAAATACTTTGCGTGATATTTGCAAAAAAATCATGATCGAAAGAAGTTTACAGCAAAATCTTGCCAAGCCAGTTGATATTAGTGAGTATAAATATCAAAATTTAGATAGATTATTCATTCACTTAAAATATTAAAAATATTTCTCCCGATATTTAAATTTAAATATAAAGATAATTTAAAAACAATGGGAAAAAATTATTTTTTCAAGCACGCAATTTATTTAAAGTTCTTGCCAATTTGAAGATTTTTAAGTTTTGAAATGTTCACATTCCACGAAAAAATAAAAGATATGCGCAAAAAATTTTTTCACAGAATTTATGAGTTTTAATTATTTCAGTTGTTCATGTAATATTATTTTAATACTTAATTTAGATGGATGTGGGAAACAAGGCTTAGCAGTGAGACCTACCAATTTACCAATGGAACACAGGCGCCATCAAAGAAATGGACCGCTCCTTGTCAGTAAGTCTAATGTTTAAGCTGATTTAAGTAATTTTAAGATAGATTGTTTTAAATAAATTTTTATTTCAAAAAAATTAATAAAGCTATATTATTTGTTTGTTGTAACTTCTAATGATAACAGAAACTATGCTTTATCTTATTACAGTTTAAAAGTAAAAAAAACAACTCTTTCTTTTTGACAGATCAGTCTTTTCCTACTCCTATGGAAGAACCCAAAAAAATTTTAAGGGCACAGTATCTTGGTAGCTGTCAGGTGAATAAAGCAACCGGTATGGATGTACTAAACGAAGCAATCGATCAGTTGGCAAATAACTCACAGGAAACATGGATTCCTGTTAGTATTGCTGTAGCTCCTAGCATGATCTCTATTTCGCGATCAGATGTAAGTATAAATTTATGAATTTTAATTTTAATTATTTTTTTGTAAAAAGCCTTCTACTATTTAATGTCACTCTATAAACTGTTGAAGTTAAATTAAATATTAATTTTTTCTGTTACTGTTTTTATGGTTTCTTCTCCTCTGTTACGTTCATTATTTGGAGTTTCTAAATTTTCAGGAAGAAAATATAGTTTTATGTGAGTGCCGTGTACGATATTTATCATTTATGGGAATAGGTCAAAATGTCAAACATTGCGGTTTCATTATGCATACTGCTCAGGATCTCTTCATTGCACACGTATTCTATTGCGATCCGTCATCTGGAGCTCTTTGTAAAACAATAGAAGCTGCGTGTAAGGTGAGACTGTTTCTTTCAAACTATGAAATTCACATTACCAACTTACTATTAAGAATGAATATCATTTCACGGCTCTCAGTTGAGGTATCAAAAATGCTTGGATGCCCATCCTCAAGGGATTAATCGCTTACCATCAGGATCACAAACACCTGGTAAAAGTTTTGGTGCAGCAATTAAATCACTTATGGGATCGCTTACGGGGCGTAGAACAAAAGGATCGAATTCCTGAGATGAGGCACTTTCATTGCAGGTAATCCCGGCTCATTTAGAGCATATTTAAAATTTATTCATCTTTAATATGGTTTTATAAAAATGAGATTTTATAATAAAAATATATTAGAATAGTTTTTTTATTATATTCATTTAAGTTCAGTTGAAAGTACAATGTATAAGTGTGTGCGTGTGTGTGATAAAATATTTTTTGATGTGCATTTAATAAAAAAAATTATTAGATAATTGATTGAGATTTTTGTATTGTGTTAGGAACTGTGGCCGTTACCTGCAGAACGAGAAGTGATCAAACATAAGCATTTACAATCTCCTTTGACAATGGAGTGTCTAAGTATTACGCCATCACAGAATCTGATGTCTTTGCTGTCCCCCACTTTAGATACGCGTCGTCTTATACCTCGTTGGTAATCTTGGGAGCAGAATAATGAAAACTTAAAAATATTTATGAGGAATTTTATATTTAAAATTTAAAACAGTTTCTCTTTTGGAAATCATTATTATAAAAGGTGAAAATTTAATTCTCATCACCCTTTATTAAATGAAGTGAAATTGAATAGCTTTCTAATCATTAAACTAGGCATAAGTGACCGAAAAATTAAAAAATACAATTTATATATGAAAGCCATAACTAGACATGATAAAATCAGGGAAGAAAAAATATATTAATTTCATTGCAAAAAATTGCGTTTTGGAAAGGAAATGAAATTTAACTTATATTGAAACTTGTCATGTTTTACGCATGTTGTCACTATTATTGCACGTTTAGATGAAGCTTTATTTTCACTTTTATTTTTATTAAGTAATTAGAAATGCACTTAATTTTATATGTAGACGATTTCCTAATTTTAAAGAAACTATTATGTTCCTTTTTTATATTCCCTAATGATTTACAAAGTCATTAATTTTTTTATTGTAAATAGTAAACATAGTTTAATATATTATTATTGCTTTGCCAAGATTAAAAGCTTAAACTACGAAAAAGGCAAGAACAAGAAAGTTCATAACTTTTACATATTTTATTTTTCTTGATCCTCATACCGTAAATTACAATATTTATAAAGCTAAGCTTCGTCATGTGATATTTTCTAGTTAAAGCTTGATTTTAAATAATCACTAAAACAAAATCTAAGAACTTAAAAAAAAAATTATGTAATTTTCCCAAGGGAAATAAAATATCAATTTCTATGTTTGAAATTTAAAATCATTGTGTTATTTAATTCTAATCAGAAATCTGAAATTTCTGCTTCGCTGGATAGAACGTGCTCCATAAATAGATTTATAATTAAATCATTTTCTAGATGAATGATTTATCTATTCGTTGAAGTTCTAGTCTTTCACTAGATAAGTAAGCTCTAGTAAACAATAGCAATAGGTAATGCGTATATTACTTAGAAAAAATTAATACATGACGATAACAAAAAAAATATAAATGCATACAATTAAAACAAATATTATTGAATAATAAAATAAAATCAAATTCGAAACTTTTTATATTTTCTTTTGCTATATTTTGTGGTAAGAAATGTAAGAGTAAGGAAATTAATAACTGAAATTACATCATATTTTTCCAATCGTATCAATACTTATTTTTCTAATACTACAACTATGAAGAAAACTTTGTAATACTGAATATTAAAAATTTAATTATTTTATTATTTTCATTCGCACTTACATTAAAAATTACATTTAAACATAATCGAAGAACTCATCCAATCATTAAACAACTTTAGTTGAATTTATAAATTTGACAGAATTTATGAGTGTGAATGCTGAGAAAAAAGTTGTAGGTTGCTTTTAATGAGATGCTCTATTTTTGCATTAGATGTTAATAGCCACAGTGATTTTATTTGTTTTTAACATATGACTGAATAAAAAATTAATTTTTCATAATTAATTTGGAACTAATTTTTTAAAATGCATTAAAAGGCTTAAAAATATAAATTATGAATGTATAAAAGCATATATATTAATATATACATATATAAAATGAAACGTGTTCGCACGAAGAATATATGCAAGTGTGTATAATTGGCTTAAACGAAATGGCATATTTTAGTTAGTCTGATAGTCGTTTTAATAAATAAGCGAATTAAATTTTGTATAAATAAATTATACTCTTATGTTAAAAAATAATAATAAAAATATAAATTAATATTCTATAAAATAAAATATAAATTCTAATTATCCCGTTTCATATTAATGAATCTTGAAATAAAAATATTATAAAGCAACAGAAAAACTTTAAACATCAGTATTTAAGATGAAATTAAATTGATAAGCATTGAAGGAATATTGATATAGAATTTAATTTTACTTTTATCATATTAATCTCGTCCTTAAGCATTTTTATTATTGGAAGTCTTAATTGTGATCACCAAAATTCATCATGAAATTCGAAATTCAGAAAAATATATAAAATAATTTTTTTTTAAGAATAAAACACAAATTTTTTATGTATTTTGTACCATTTCCTTAATTTTTTAAAAAATTAAAAAATTTTAATTTTTTGTATTTGTACCATTTCTTTTTTTTCATAAAGTCTGTTAACATATGTTTTAAATGTCAATGAAAATATAAATTGATTTTAAAAAAGTTTATAAAACACATTTCCCTATTTTCTTGTGCTCTTCAATACAATGACATTTGAATGTAATTATTCAATATTTTTTAAAATTGTTAGCGAAAATTTGCAAGGAATATCTTTAGACCTCAAAATTTGTTTAATTTTTTTTAATTATTCAAGTATCGGTTTAATTTTAAAATGAATAATTTGTTCTTTATAAATTTGTACGAATTGCTTGACTTGTTCATCAATAATACAAACTATTTTTATTTTTTTGACTTACTAAAAAAAAATATATTTATATATATAAATACCCTGTTATTTGAAGCATAATTTATTTGTTTATATTCGCGGAATTTTTTTTATCTTTTAACTTATATCCCTATAATTCTAAGTGACTTTAATGAAATCCATTCTATCAGAAAAATGCTTTAAATTAAATCAAATTGCAAGTATATATTTTTAAAATTGATTTTTTAAACTTAAATCTTAGTAATTTCAGTAAAATTTCTTCTAAAAAGCCTTATTTAAATTTATTAAATTCGATTAATGTCGGAAAATTATCAAAATGAAATAATTCACTGTAAATATAAAAAAAAGAAATAAATTTATCTTTCAAAAATTGATTTTCAGCAAATATTTTGAAAATATTTAATGCATCTTTTTTTCTATAACGATAAAGAACACGAGAGAAAACAAATTTTTCGCTTTTTTTGTTCGCTTGTGATAATATAAATTTTTAATCGACTGTGTGATAATATAAATTTTAATCGACTTGAAATTTTTAAACACTTTTAAGATTTTAAAGAAAATGTGATTAAAAACTAAAAGGACGTTTTAAGAATAACTTTCTGATTGTGATTCAGTATTTGTTTTACATTAATCCATAACACAAATGATAGGCTGAATTAAGAGTAATTCAATTTAGTCGCTTTTAAATCATTTTTTTAAATCAAATTTTCCATCAAAATTAAAAAAATTATTTCTCAGTTATTTTTGCTGAAATTTATCCTTTTTTGTCATTAGTCTCTCTTTCATTGCCAATCATGTAAAATTTAAACATTTCGTCGATCTGTCAACTTCACTATTGTCTACAAAAATGGTAAAGGTACTCCGAAAAAAAGGGTTTTAAAAATGCAGCAATTGACATTTTGTAAGGGAAACTTCTTAAATTTACAGCGGAAAATTTCGCTTCCATTAATTTTATAATTCAAAGATTCTTGGCCTGTGCATCGAGGAGACCGAACAACTTTTAATGTACCACGCGATGCCGAACTTCCACGAATGAGCAAAACTTTAGCGTCGAATAAAAACTGAGGGAAAGGTCAAATACTATCATGTAAATATATTTATATTAAGATCAGGAACTTTAAATAGAGTTTTTTAATCCAAGCTAATGAAGCGATGTAAAAATATAAAGCAAGTTATTGACAACGAATAACAAATACCATTTTAAGTCTCTTTATATTTGTTTAAGCAAAAAATATTTTATTTATTTTATAATATTAATACCGGTTAGGATCCATGTGAAATACACTCTTAGATGAAAATATTAATGGTCATAAATAAGCCATTTCTTGATTGCAGCGCCAACGGATTCACTATATAGAGTATTTTTTGCATACACTTTTTACTAAGATCATTTATGCACTTGTCTATAAATTCATGAATAAAAATAAGTATATTGTAATGTTTAAAATATCCGAAAGAAATCAAATTAATTAATAATTTGATATATATGTCCAAATTAATAATACTATATAAACATCTAATGTTCCATAATAAAGACTTTTAATTTCTTTTATACATATTGTCGTTTCAAGACTTAATTATTTCAATATAAATTCTTGAAAAGTAATGAATCAAAGATGTCCCAGCTTGCGATCCGTAGTTCTGATCTGGCATAATTCACAAGTACTGTATTGCAGTCATTAACAAATCTATCGCAATTACACAATATTATTATTTGCAAAAATTTGTATTCTGAAGTTAAGAATGAATCAAAATTATGTTTTGTAAATCACATATTTTTTAAAAGTTTGTATTTGGCATTTATTTAATACATGATATATTTTTAAATATATAAATAAAAAAATTTATAATTTGAGAACTAATTCAATTCTGAGGATTAAAAAATTAATAAGAAAAATTACTGGATATTAAAAGTAAGAGATCACTCATTATTTTGATCTTAAATGACATATAATTTATTGAAGGATTGTTTAAAAATAATAATCTTAATACAATTGGAAATCATAGATACTATTTACGAATAAAAATAATGAATATTTGAAACTTCTAATTTTAAATTAAGTTTCATGATGTTTAAATATAGGTTCCTTTTTTATTCAAAAACGAAAATCAAGTTTCATATTAGATAATAAAATTTTCTAAATTCATATTCTTTTTACATGAATATTTCAGTGCTTCAAATTTTAAAGTACATTTAATTTGAAATGTTAGCTCATATGTTGAAATCCAAATATGCTTTTAGAAAAATTTTCTGTTGCAAAATACCCATTTTATATTACAAAATTTTAATTATATTTTCATTCGCACATTTTTGTGATGATTGCTCCTAATGATCGAAAAGCGAAAATGGCATTAATGTCTTGAATTTATAGTCATGTAATTTAAAATTTTCCGGGTTATGTTAAATGAAAGTGAAAAACGTAAATATATGTAACTGATACTAATTAAATTTTAAATTAATTTTATTTCAATCTCAACTTATTTTCGGCAGAAAATTGATTGGTAAGCTAAGTAAAAATTACATGTCAAGGAATTATAGACATTAAAAGAACAATCATTGATTATGACACTCTTAATACTTTTTACAAGTTTTATAAATAACAGTTAAATAATATTCAAATAATAGCCCATAATGTAGTTTGCATTAATTTTATGTTAGAATTGGTGCTCCGTATATGAAGTTTTAAATAGTCAGTCGTTCAAATGCAAGTAAGAATGAAATTAATAATTATTTGGACAGTATTTTTTTGTTATATAATTATACATATATTACATAATTAAGTGAAATGACCTACTTTTTTAAACTTCTAGTAAATGCACTTCGAAAAGCATTTTCGATAGGTTTCATTTTTGGACACCTGTAGTTACCAGATTTACACTCAAGCTCTCCAACTATCTGGAATGTAGCCTTGGGCTCACAGTTAAATAAAAAATTTTTGCGCTTTTCCTAATGAAATCTCCGATTCTTTAGCAGTCTTTATCTTAATGAATTACAAAAATAAGACTTCTTTGGTTATACTTTTTTTCTTCTTTCATCAAAGGAAAATATCTTGGTCAGTCTAAATCTACGTACTCGAAACCTGAAGAGGCGCGTATTCGGTCAAATACATCTTCCAAAGATCGAAGACAGGTACAATGCAATACATGTCAGATTATGTCAGCTGCATTGTGGGATTGGAAGCTATTCTTTCTTATTTCCATAACTATGTGCAGAACGTGTATATTGATGGGCAATGAGTTTACAACCCTTTATTACTACTTATCTCCTATCATTTGAGATACAATCTAAAATATTAATATCAATTGAAATTATAAAAGTTCTTAGAGGTTACAGTACAGTTCATAACAGAGGACAGGTATAAGCAAAACATCACATTCATATAAGGACTTAATATTCTGATTATTCTGTCATTAATCAATAAACCATATTTGATGGCAATTAATTTATAATAAGAATAACAAAAATAATTTTTATGATAATTTTCAAATTTATTATCTGTAATATTAAGAAACAAACAAAGCATATATAAAAATATCCTACTGCTTTTATGACACCTACAATCACAATCTTTTAATTTGCCAGTCCTTAAAAAATTATGTTTTAAGTTAATTTAATATAACATTCAACATATTCCATAAAATGAAATCATTTAGAGTCAAATTTGGCAGTTGTAGATCCAGCTTTTTCATTTAATTTCTGCAGAAAATTGCCAAAAAATTATCCAAATTAAAATTAATTATGCAAAGTACACTCATTTTCTTGTAATAATTTTCCCATAACATATATATCTCATTCAAGAAATAAAATAATTTGCAACATTACTAAATAGCAATCATTCTTTTAAGAAAAATTTTCCTGGATGACCACTATATTATTTGATTTTTCAAAAAGTACAACAAATTAACCTATTCCTATTTGATATATTTTTTAGTTTTCAATTAGCACATTAGCACATATATGTATTGTGACTTTGTATTTAGTTGCATCATTTGATAATATTAAAATGTTTATAAATCAAAACTTATTAACTTTCAATTGTCATAAAATCATTTACATACAATAATTCTTTTCCTACTTTTTCTATTAACCTTACAAATTTTGTTTTCAGATTGATTACTTGATATAACTTCTAAAGATAAAGTAAATGGTTAAAGATTAATTCCTATAATAATAATATTATAAAGCTAAGTCTCTATGAGACATAAAGAACAAAGAAATTTTTTTAATAAAAAAATACTACATGGAAAATTTAAAAAATATAAAAGATTTTATGAGATTCATATCTATATGAAAAATTTGTAGCTCAGATAATGATAACTATTATTATTGTGTTTTAAAAATTATTTATTTGAAAGTTTAATTTTTTTGAAAATAATAATATTGAGCAAATTTTTATATTTATACAGATTGTGTATATGGATAAAAATTTATTAAAATTTTTAACAAACCTAGTTTTAAATATGAAACCATTAAAATGTATTTGCTCAGGAGATATCCTTTTTTATTATATTTGAAATTTTTATATTTAATAAATTGAAATAATATAAGTAAATTTAAAACTAATGATAATATTTGAATTTTAAATAATACATGAAATTTTTAAAATTATTTTATTTAAAAATCAGATAAACATTTAAACAGATGTGTCCACTACTAGTATTAAATCTCTTTTAATGAGAAAATTAATATATATATTTTTTAATAATATTGATAGGTAATAATTAAATCTCCATATTCCGTCTGTTGAAATTTACATCGAGTTTTTCTACCACCCATCATTAGAACTTTGTGAGTTATTGACAAAATAATATTTTTTGTCTGTACGGTACTATCACTAAAATTAACCTGCATTTAAGCATGTACACAAATAAGAACAACAAAATCTAGTTTCTTTAAAAATGTATTCATTAATTAATAAAAAAGGTATATTTTTCAAACAAATAAGGAAAACCCATGGTAAAATGTTACCTTCGCAATTATTCCGAATATATTACTGAACTTTTATCTCTGACGAAAGGAATCAGCGCTCAGACGTGCGACAAGTACGAAGCACGCAATCGCAGAATAAAAAGTTCTTACATTTGTCATAAGTTAAACATAGAGGAATATGTTAAGAATACTACTGCCGCAATTCATATGGATTTCATATCATCCGTAAGCTAAGTGCTGAATTCCATTTTAACTTTTATTCAAAACCAAAACAACGGCCATGCGCCATGTTGTTTCTAGTTATGTGCATTTTTTCGACATGTGTTTAAATGTTAAAAATGTAATTGGTTCAGTGAACGTGATTAGTTTGAATTATTTTTTTATTATTTAGTATCGGTTAATATGTGTGATAATAAAAATGGATTACACAAAAATGAAAAGGATAAATCGAAACGTAACACGTCAACTAGACTCGATTTGGATATCACGGACACAACAGACACCTACCCAGAGTTTGATTTCTTGGATTTGCTACGAAATTTACAGGTGAGACCCACTTTCGAAACGTTTGAAACAAATCGAAATAGAAAATAGAGGATTCGCATATTTCTTTTTCCTTATTCTGGGATAATTGAAGACGACTATTATTGCTAGATGCTTTGATTTTGGAACATCAAGATTATTTTAAATTAGGAATAGTTCACGGTTCACCCTCTTATATTGTGGAATACTTGGAATCGCAGCCTATGATTTACATTAAGATACCACAATAAAAGGCTCTGAGAAAGCAGTCGCCATATTTGAAGCACTTCTGGGCAAATTTTCAGTCATAAATTGAATACGATTCTTATGGTCCTGTACGAAAATAAGGAAATAAGAAAGTTTCCTTTGCCACACCCCCTCTTTTTTTTAAAATTCTTTTTCAACCAAGTAATCGGGAATTCTAATCCTCTTTTCATTATCAAAAAAGTAGGATAATGTTAACAAACTAAAACTCACGATCGATTGCAATTTTTGTGAATAAGTTATATTGAATATAAGTTGCAGGAATTTTAAAATTTGGATGGGCTTTCGATTGAATTGTATACCCGTGTTTCCATTTTGCATTTCGTATTTTGTGGTCTGTCGAAAAAGGAAAGTCAAATCCAATCATTTTTTGTTTTAATTGTGAAAACAGCATTTGCGTTCAGGGGAGGAGTGGAGGGAGTTTATCTTAAACTATTTCTTAGCCGATACAGCTAGTTCGAATGGATACTTATAAAATAATGTAACATTGTAATTATTCTATCAGACTTAAATATGGATGCTATTTTGTTTGTTTCGAATCCAATAAAGGCTCTCGCAGCCATCTAGACGTCAATGTCGTTGTCTCTATGTTGCCAACTTTATTATTGTGAGTAATTAGGTCTTTTGCCTTTTTATCTTTTATCGTTTTTCCCTTTTTTAAAATTTGACTTATAGAATCAATTTTTTTAGCGTAAATTTGAAAATATATTTTTTAAAAATTATTTTAGGATTTTTAAAAATAATTTTTAAATTTAATTTACAATGTTTAGTTCCCTGAATTTGAAAACCTTATATTTCTGAAAATTAATTTTGGCGAAATAACGATGGTAAAGGAGAATTTTTTTATATGCCACGATTTAAGCAGAAAGAAAAATTCTCCCATTTTTTTGGGTGGGGGGAGGAAGGGAGAATTTATTTTTCCTTTGAATTGCACGATTTGAATTTAACTTTTATTAAATAATTTAATTATAGTCAATTTTTAAAATTATTTAGTATAATTTGCCGTAATATATTTAAAATTTACTTGAAACTTATTTAACGTTGGGAATTTTAAGATTGAAATTTCCCATTCCCTTTTTGAGTTTAAAAAAGAGAATATTTCTATCCAAAAACGAAAATGGATGAGAAGTTTTTGATCTGGATGCATTGAAAGCAGTATCTGAAGCTGGTTAACTAGCTTATCGATAATTCATACACTCATCCCCAGATTTTTTTTTCGTTTAAGAGACAATCACGTTAGTTGTCATTTTATGATCACTGTGGTTATCCATAATTGGAGTTGCACCACGGGCAATATTGTTTCCAACGTCACGTACGACTTTCTCACATCGAATGTCAGGATTTATACAATTGGACCCTAGGGGCGTGTTTATAATAATTATTTTCTTCGCTTACTGTGTTAACATTTAGTTTAATTTTTTATCCCACCAAAAAGGAAATTAAAGCAATATTCTTGCCATTTGACCTTCAAATTTTTTTTTTACTTAGAATTTACATTTGTAATTAAATTTCCATATAAATGGAAGGCTTAAGTATTTGAAGAACAGTATTAAGATTCAGATTAATAAAATAATTTATTAAAAATTTAAAATATATTAATTACATATATGTGTCTCCATTAATTTTAAAAACAGTAATTTTTTTTCCTCCTTTTAGAAATGGCATAAGTAAAGTAATGTAAAATGTCTGAAAATGATAAAAACTGGACTTCTTGATAATTTAATTTTTTCAAGGAGTTTTAATGTTTTGATTTTCTAATAAAGATAATTTATGACACTTTAAAACTGAATTTCCATTTATTTTCAGTTTTCATTATTATTTTTTTTCAAATTATTTTCAATTATATGACATTTTAAATGACATGTAGTTAAAGAGAATTTTTTGTAAGAAAATAATAATATATTTCATATAGAAATAATTTTCTTTATGTTTTCTGTCTTAATTTTTTGAATATATTTAAATTCTTTTAAATCATATTTGCTATAAAGTTCAGATTTTTGGTTAGTTTCATGAATTTTACAACTTACTATTTTATTTAAATTTTATTTAAATCTTATTTCAACAGGTAGAACACAGAAAAGCCAAAAATAAAAATTATAATGAGGAGTCAGCCAATAAGTCTCACCTTTTCAGTGAAGACTCAGAAGTTGAGGAACTAGCTAGATTTTATGAAGAAAAATATGTGAGTTTAATATAAATGTTTATTTAAAATTTTAATGTTAGTAAATATTTATTTAGAATAATTTTATAAAATCTTGATTTGATTATGATTTAAAAATATTTTAATACTTATTTGTTAATGATTTCCACATTTATTCTAGGGCACTACCCATGACTATGCATATCTTGGAGGGGGTTATGATGAAGATGATTCCTTTATTGACAACTCTGGTGCAGTGAGTAAAATGAATTCAGATGTTTACTTTTTAATTTTTGATTAAATTTGATTAAATTTGGCATTTTTTTATTGATTTACTTTTAGATTGATGATTTTATTTATCATTAATTTGTCTAGTTTTATAAATTATTTATATTAGTTGTCTACTTTTATTGCAGGTCAATGATCTAATTCCAGATGGTATCCAAACTGAATTTGGTGGCTTTTATATAAATCGAGGAAAATTAACTTTCATTAAGGAAGAAAATTCTTCCAATTCTGTCAGTGAAGATGTAGATAAATTTCTTTCACAAAATAGACTGGTATGATGAAATTGTTTTTTTTTATAACTTTTGTTTCTAATGAAATTGAGTTTTAACTTTCTTAATATTATCCTTATAAATTAATTAATTAAGAGAAATAAAATTATATTTTAGAGTAATATATGTTAAGTGATATGAAAAAATTCTCACAAATATTTTTCTTATGAAAAAAATATGAAGCATAATATATTCATGATAAAAATTATTATTTTTAAAAAATAATTTTAAAAATGTGTTTGAAAGTGCAAATCTTTTCTGATTTTAAAATAACACAAAATTATAATGAGTTTAGTATGTTTAATTCTATTCTTTAAAATTCTATTTCAGAATATTAAAAGGGCAAGTTTGGATGAAGAAAGTTGTGAAAAGCATAAAGAATGTGGAAAAAATCCAGGCAATAACAATTTAAGCAGCAAACTTATTAGTAATAATAATTCAAACATTAATAGTCTTGATAATAATATTAATAACTCAACAACAAACAATGTCAATAGTAATATTAAAATTTTTAATAATAATAACAGCAACAACATTTGCAATCTTGGAAATGGTACTATTAAGAACAGAAAAAAGTCTGGAGAATTCCACCACAAGAGCAAGAAAAACAGAAAGACTGCTACGCCTAAAATTCCTGATCATTTAATACATAGGAAGCCATTTTCAGGATCTTCAGAATTTCAAAAGAATATTAACGAAATAAAAAAAAATAGGATGAAAGTTTTAGAAGCTGAAAAGAAAACAGTCAGTTCTGATTTAATTTCTTCAGATTCAGCTGCTAGCATTAATATTACTACTTCTGCTGCTACTATTACTTCTGCTACTACCACTACTTCTGCTGCTTCTACAACCACAACAACTAGTGTCAATACCACTACTGTTATGAGTATTAATATTAATAAAAATAGTAACAATTGTAATAATAATATTTTTAACAGTAGTTACAAAAAAAATGAGAATGATAGAAATAATATTAACACAAGTAGAGGTAGTAATAGAAATAATGATCACTATAATCACATTAATCATTTTAATAGTACTAAGAAAGAGGTAATTTTCCTTTATACATTTATTTGAATTTATGTTCATAATTCTTCTTTCTCTAAATAAAAAATTCATGTTAGTGCTTTTTGCATCTGAATTAATGTTTTTATATTTACTCTTTATCTAATTAAGATGTTTAAAAATATTTCCTAATACTTACTTTCTTAAATCTCACGTTTCAGTCAGCTCTAGCTCATAATAAAAATCACGCAATATTATTAATACACAATTCAAAGTTATCAATTTGTGTTGGAAAATGAAAGTTTCACTTGTAAAACTAAAGTGTTTACATATCCCTATATAACAAAATGAATGAATTTAAAAATTAATGTTTTAACAGGTGTGTGTGAAAAAAAAGGCAGCTACGGTAAAAGACATTTTAAAAGAACGTGATGCAGCGTCGGAAGTTATTGAAGCTGTGGCTACTGGAGCGGATTTATGTAATAAAACAAATAACAGGGAATCTTCTTCCGCTAGTGAAACATCTGAAACTTCTAGTTCAGGTGGGAAATTTTGCATGTCAATCATGTTAAAACATAGATGATAAATTCAAAGTTTTATTAAAAATAGTTTTATTTATGATTCTTTACTGTGCGTTTATTGAATTAATAAAAATTATAATTCAAATTGAATTAATAAAAAATATAAAACATATTAGATTGATTTTAAATTATTAAATATATGTTGTCTATTAATCTCTGTTTAGGTTTTTTGATATTTCCACAAAAATCAGCGCAAAAAATTTTATCTTTTGAAGAGTATTGTCTTTCCTCCGATTGGAAAAGATTTAAATTTTATATAATGGGAGTAATGTATTTTATAAAATTTTTAGACTCTGGTTCAGAATCAACTGATGAAGAATCTGTTGAGAAAAGGAAAGTTGCATCACGATCTTTAGAAGAAACGGCCAATAATTCGCAAAGAACTCCTTCAATGAATGGAGTTGTAAATGAAGATTTCACTGCCAAAAGATTTGCTCATTTAAATGATAATTTAAAAAGTCTTATAGCAAAAATAATCGAAATCTCAAAGGAAGAAAAATCAAAGTTATCAAACAGTAAATTAAATAGTCTTTTACTGCGGTAAGTTTTGAAATTGTGCTAGATTATGAAAAATTAATATATTTGTGAAATTTTTTATAATTAATCCGGAATAAATTCGCATATAGTAATATTTAGTGTCATTCTAGAATTTTTTGACCTTCGACGAACTAAACCAATGATATGAAAAATGAAAATGGAATTGACCTAGCTTGGAATTTTAATTTCATTTTTAAAGACTGTTCGTTTTATTCATAAGTTTTTTAATTTTATGTTAAGATAATAATTTTAAAAGTAACCATAAAATATTTTATTAGATGGTGGTAAAGCTTCAAAAATTCTCAAAAAATGGGTCTCATAAAGCAAGTATCATGTTGCATTTTTGAGTGTCACAAAACATTTAAAAAACAAGGACAAAAGATTTACTTTTTGTATGAAATATAATGTAAAAAATTTCAAATAAAAAAATTAAATATTTTTGAAAAGTATGTTATGAGCAAGGATCTCTTGAGATAAAAAATTAAATGTTAGGTTTTAAAATTTTTAATAAATTTAAATTAAGCTCCAGACACATCTAATGCTCTATCTTTTGCAAACACTTATTAAAATTACTTTTTAAAACTATTATCTCATTTAATTATTATCATATACATTTTTACACATCTCCAAAATTTTTAATTTCCAGTGTGGATGGCAGGTTACGTGAATTACCAGTTTCAGAAAGAAGTGCTGTTTTAGAGCATTTGGCTAATATCTTACAATTAAAGAAAGAAAGTATTACTAAGAGAACTAAAAAACTTCTCTTCATGCAAGAAGAGGCAAAAATGTCCGTTCCTTTCAGAAAGTAAGTGTTGAGTAAAAAGGAAATTTAATATTTAAAATTAAAAACTAATTTTTTAAGGAAACAAAAAAGTTTGAATTGCAGAATATTGATTACTTATTCTAATTCTTAACCATTTGTTTTCATTTACTATTTATTTTTCAATGAGATTTTAAGGCTATTATGGTATAATTTTAGAATATTTTCACAATGAGAAAATATAAAAATTCATTTTATTTTCTATAATGTTGTGCTACTTTCAGACAATTGCTTTACTTGTAAAGACAGTATAATTGACTTCTAAATATTAATATTCAATAAAAGCCAGTTCATAATTTTAGTTCTTTAGATAAAATAAAAACTTGACAGATATCCAATTATGTTTTTATTCCTCTATTTTATTTATGTCTAGAATTTCATTTAAGGCATTTATGGTTTTTTTTTCTTCTTTTACATTATACCAGTACGTAACTATTTATTTGATCATTTAATGATCATAAGATTATAAAAGTACAATAATCTTGTCCTATCGTTTATCGAAAAATCCCAAGTCTGCGAATAGATATATGATATATGAAGTAAATTGAAAATTTATCACCTCTACGTAATTCAAATCTTATTTTAAGAAATATTATTCTAGGTTAAAAGAAATTGTGAGTGACATGATGCCCGCATTAGAGTCAAATTATTTCAAGGAATTTACCAAAGCAGCTGGTACAAGGTGAGTGTAAAATTTAAATTGAAATATTTAAATTTTTGTTTTTGTTAAACTTATTACTTAAATGAAAATGAAATTTATTTAAGAACATATGTTTGCTAATTATTACGTAAAAGAAAATTTTTAAATTATTACAGTTATTTTGATATATTCTTTACGTTATAATTTTAAGAAGTTAGATTGTGAATAAAGAGAAATTTTTTTAAGGGGCGATGATAGCGAATGAATTTTATTCTTGTATTTAAGTTTAATTTTTTACTCAACAATGCGTTGTAATTCAATTTAACTCAGTACCGCTAATTTCTCTTGAATTAATTCGATTATATTGGCATGAAACTTGTTGGATAGTCTGTGGTTAACTTCTATATCTGATTTCCTATCAAAAAATATTCCAATAAAATTTTTCTCTTTGTATCATATGTTCTTCCTATATTTTTTCTTTTCCAGCTCCATATTTTGAATTAATTATAATTCAAAATAAAATCTTTATAAAATTCAATTTTTACTTATTACAAGGAAAAAGCCTTAAATTTTTTTGATATAAAATGTTTATAAATTATAAAAAAAATTCAAATATAAAATTTTAGGAAATCTCGAAATATTTTTCTACACTGTTAGGAATGTATACATATATATTTGATATTAAACAGCTATATTTATTTCTTTCATATTTTAGTTCGAATAATAGTTACTTTAGTGTATTATGATTAGTTCTAAACTTTAAAAGCAAATACAGAAATAATTGATTTATAAGTGTTTCAAAATAGTGACTGAAACAAAAAAAAAAATAATGTTATTAGATTTATTTTATAAGTGTTATTTGTTGACCTTTGTTTTATGTTCATAATTTAAAGTGACTGACGAACGTAGTTTTTAATTCTTTTTATCAACAGATTAACGCTACAATATATATACAATAATTAATGTGTCAGCTGCAAAAAATTAAAGACATTATTTTGATGATAATGTTTAGGTAGACTAGATATCAAACCGAGATATTATAATTTAAGTATTTTTCGAATTCTTGCCATTTAATTTTTCAGATTTAGCCCATTCTAAAAAAGTTTTTTAAAATTAAAACTAAAATCAACAGGAAAACATGAATTAGAAAATCATCTAAATTTATGTTGAAAAAGATTGAAATTTCACAAAAGCTGTCTCCAGTTCTATTTTATAATCATTTTAAATTTTAAATTGACAATTTAACAACATTAATAATAGAAATTGCTTAATTCTTTAATTATTTAAATAATTTAAATAGCAAGAACATTTAATGTTTTTTTACTTTTATGTACATAAATATATATATTTTAGACAAATAAAAATTGATATTTTGAAGTTTGTAATTTTAATATAAATTTTTATCTTATATATGTACTAAATAAAAAATGCCCTGCAAAATGTATCCAATGTCTCTAACAATATTAAAACAATTGAATATTTACTTTCATAATTTTACATATAAATGGAATTAACAGTTAACGTTAATAATCAGATTGAGTGTTACAAATATAAAATAAAAAATTCGATCACTAAATTTGAAACATGTTGAAAGAAATACCTATTGTCAAAAAAATTTATAAATTGTTTTAATTTGGGACAATTTTTTGGAAAATACTTAGAAATACTTAAACTGAAATGATTATAAAAACGTTGTTAAATCAGATTTTATTGTGAAAAGTAACACATTTTCTTATAAATCAAAATAATTATCAATAGAATGGTTTTGTAATTCGTAGAAAAATATTTTTTTTAAATGCGTATTTATGTTGTTGATTTTATTTATATGCTAAATTTTTTTTTAAGTAAATCTTGAGTTTCAGTTTTTATTCAATTGGATTTTCATAATAGAATTTGTTTAAAAATATCTTTGTCTCATCTTTGTAATCGTCACAAGAATCTGTTAGATCTTTTATAAATTGCGCTTTATATTTACATTGATAACACTAACTAAAGACTTTCGTGATTTGTTTTATTTAATATTTGCTTTTATAATATTTTATAAATTTTAATATAAATTGCTTTATTTTGGCTCTTGGAATGCCCTGAAATTAATGTTTTTAAAATTTGTTGTGAAAACATAATTATTTTATTTCATAATATAATTATTACGTTGGAAATTCAATTCTTAAAAATGTGAAATTAGATTTACTATTCTAAAACTTAAAAGTCTAAAATTATATTTCTATAAAATAATTAAGTTTGAGTACTTTTTACTAATATCAAAAAATTTTCTATTTAAAAATTTTTCTTGAACATTTTGGTTCAGTAATAATTAAATTTAATAATTTTAATAATTTAATAAAAAATATAAATATGATTGTATTCGTTTAAAATTGTTATAATGAGTATTATTCTATCACAGAGCTTATTTTTTCTTTTTTAGAAGTGTGGAACCTGGATCTCTTCCACAAAAAATATTTCCATGGAATGATGAATTAAGGATATATTTGCGTGACATTATTAAGCACCGGGAAAATTGTTATTATATTATTCGTCCTCGAAAGGAATCGATAACAGATTACATAAGAAACTTTTTAGAAACTAAATTAAAATCTTTTTGGCCAAAAGACTGGATGACGGTAGATATACTTTGGGAAGAAGGGAAGGTGTTTCAGCCGATTACAGGGTAAGTAAATATTCATTTATAAAAAGAATTGTTTATTTTATGATTATTATGATTTTTATTAGAAAGAACTAATACACAAGTGTGAAGTTTGCAATGAAAAATATAATTTGTTAATATGTAATAATAAATTTTGATGCATCAAAATTTAATTTACTTAGATGAATTATTTTGCTTTTCATTAAATATTTGTTAATTATGGAATTACATAAATAAAATTTAAAACAGTAAGACACTTGTTTTTAGGCCGCCTTTTTAATATAATTGATTATCGCTGTGTTCAAGTTTTAAAATGTACATATTTTAAATTTAGAATGTAAATTTCAAAGATATTGTTAAAAAATTTATTATAAATAAGAATTGTGAGTTTGAAATTTAGCTCCATACAAAAATGTCTCTGGTTTGAATAACAAGACCTTATGAATATACATAAAAATTATCTCTGTGAATTGTGAAAATAAAAGTATATAGTCGTAGTTATTAATAAAATAGAGTAAGATTAAAAAAAAGAACTTGCTCCAATTTGTTAGTTTTAATTATTTCTCTGTATGTAAAATCTATATGAGATTAATGAAATGAAATTATTTATTTTAGAACTGTTGAAGACAAACATAAAACAATAAATAAGTTAACATCAGTTCCAAATTCATCAATTGCGAGCCAAAAGAAACCAATGGCAGGAACTTCAAATTTGGTAGCTTGTAACAAAAAACAAGTCATCTCGAATGTAACATCAAATGAAGTTGCTAAAACAAATTCTAATATCAGTAAAAGTTCAGATGTAAAATCGATATTGATACCAAGAAAGACGCCGCAAAATCCAGGAAGTACAATTAAATCAAATTATTCAGCTTCTTCGGCTAGTTCTTTTCAAGCCAATAATGTTATGAATCGACTTCAAGTTTCTGGAAACAAAGGCTGCGTTCAAGATTATTTGGAAAAATTATCGTCACACCCGCATACATCGAATAGAAACTCGAGTCAGCAAGGAGTGGCGAACAAACCTCAAAAACAGGCTTCTCCTAATTCCTTAATAAAAAATGTTTCACCAGTTACTATTCAAAATTCGTGTAGATCTAACGCTTCAAGGACAACATCGCCGAATACAGTTAATAAATCAGTATCATATCGAAATTGTAGTAATTCTCAACAAAGTGTTTTGAAAACATTTGATATTCAATCAAGACCTATTTCGATTCCGAAAAGTTCAGGAAATTCGGTGACAATATCTCCTGTAACGGAGTCGATGCTTAAAGACATTACCTCAAGTCCAGAAATATTGAATTTAACAAAAAATCCATCGGTGTGCATTTCAAAAATTACTGAATGCCCAGAAAATAAGTTTAATCGAAGTAACTCCCCTTCAATCAATATACCCCTTCCGAGCGGTATCACGATTAGTACAACGAATACTATGTCCTCGAACTTTTTAGCAAAACAACAAAAATCACAGGAAAGAACTTCTGATAGTAGAATCAATGTGTCACTGATGAAACAGGAACTTATTAATAATTCATTTAAGGATAAAAGGGAAACTGTTCTGAACATGAACATAAAAAGAGAAGGGCCTCTTCAGAACATTCCAGACTGTATTAGTGTTACGTCAAATGTTGTACATCAAGAGAGATACAAAGTTGAACACGTGAGAAAAAGAGCTTTACAAGAATATCATCAACAGCAACAGCGAAGCTCTCCTGAAAGACTGAAGGTAGAAGAAAAAAAAGTCAAATTGGAGGAGAATTTGTTATCTGACATTGAAATAAAGGAAGAAAAAGTGGATGACAAAAACTTTTCGAAAATATTTGATTCGGTGATCGCGAAAACATCGGAAAGCGTGAGACAGAGTGAAGAAGTAGATTGCCAGATAACGTCAGATAAATATATTGCAGTGGATAGTGATTTGGTGGTGAATTCTAATAATTTGCCAGTTTATTGTCCCTCGGGATTAAATCATTACAAAACCAGTGCTTCTAAATTGAGAGACACTCGCGCCGGGAAGGAAAAGCCTTTTTTTTTTACGAAAAGTGAAAGTTCCATGTATACTAATGATAATAAAAGACAAGATGATTCTGATGAATTTAATGATAATGTGAAAGAATTGCAGGTTCAGAAGGAAATGGACAGAGTTATGCAAAATTTAGTAGAACTATCAAATCAAAGGGCAAAGGAGGCGGATTATGAGATGGAGTCACATTATACATCGACCGCTCCGACAAAGTCGAAGACTTCGTTTCAGGAGGTTTTACAGAAAATGTTATTTAAATGAATTATCTTGATTTATTGTTGAATTAGAAATTACGAAGTCTACGTTCTAGATTTCAGAAAGAATAATCTTTGTCAATGCTCAATTTATATATGAAATTATTTTTATTATTTATGTCGCGATCAATAGCTCAGTTGTCAGATTGTTTTCTGGCTCTGATTGTAGCCATGCATCATTTTACACCTACGTCTTTAAATGACATGATGCTTGGGTATATAGAATGTGATCAGTGTGAGCGGGGCGGCTTTCGATGTCTTACAAATTTTCTGTCTTTACAGTTAGAGCATATATATCATGTGTTTATCGAAAGCGTTGGAGACAAAATTTATTATAAATCATTAAATCTCTTCTGTCAAATTAAATTTTTTCAGTCATTTGTTTATTTCAAATGCCTAAGAATATATTTATAAATCTTTATTATTTTGGACACTTTGAATTATTTTAAATAATTATTTCTGATACGCACTTGTGGAAGAGGCTGTGAGCAAGCCATTTTTTGATAAAAATTTAACCCAAATTATTCTCTCTCTCTTTTTTTTTCTTTTTAAATTTTTTTTCTTGATGTTTCGAATGACATTACAAAATATATCCTGAAAACTTAATCAAATGTAATATATTCGTCCTCCTATAAAATGAGGAAATAAATTCGTAAATCAAAAACAGGAATAAAAGGAAGAAATTTACTCAAAAATATATTTAATTGAATCAGTGAAATGTGTTGTCATTATTTTATTAGGACGTGTAAAAGGTTAAAATTCGGTTCTAGTCTAAGTAAAGTCTAAAATCCGATATAAAATTTTTAGTTTATATTTATGCATTCATTTATCTATACTTTCATTTATATGTTCTTTGGGAAAATGGGAAATATATTTTATTATTGCAAATAATCCAAATTAATTTAAGTTTTCATAGGAAAAATTATTAGATTTGAATTTTTAATTAATACATCTTTAAAAAAATCTACTGATCTTAATATTTTTTCCCAGGATACTTTTTCATATAAAACCGAATATATAAAGAAAGTAATACATGAATAAATTTGCCGCCCCGCCTTCATAAGATTACTAATATAAAAGAAATTTTGCATGAAAATAATCGGCTGTTTATTTAGTTGTACATTTATATAATATGAATTTTCTTTTAATGTATTTATTTATATGCCCGGATGGAGTCTTTGAGCAAAGCAGAATTATTTTATATAGTCATAATATCACTTTATTGTGATGTATTAAAGCATATTGTTTGCAGATGTAAGTGATGGCTAACAATTATTACACAATAATCATCAGTTAAAATAATTACATTTCATTTTTATGCAAATTTATTTGGATCAACAATGGTTATTTTGCAAATTAATTACTATACAATTGTTATTTTTACTTCCTGATTATTAATTATTTTTAAAACATTTAAGAATATCAGTTTACATAGTTCAGTAGTTTTTTAAAACTTGTACCTAGTTTCTTAAATTCAAAATTTAAGAAACATTCAAACATGATTCACGAAATAGAATAATTCATGCTTTTAAAGCATAAACTAAAATACTCATAATGCTTGGGCAAACTCCAAAGATTTTTAAATTCTTTTGATTATTAAATTCAAAAGGCAACTGTTCTGAATATTTTCAGTTAATATCTTTCATATATTATTACCTTCATTGCCATGGACAAATGTACAATACAATGAAATGTTATTATAAAAAAATTTAAAATAATGAGTTCTGGCTAGTCCCCGCCACATCCGATTTTTTTTACGCTATAAAAATATCTTGAGGAACTAAACTTGACTTAAAAAATATTTTAACATGAAGGGGTGTAAGAATACTAACTATGAAAGGAAATAATCTTCATTAATAAATTTTTGTTAATTAGCAATTATAGCTTAAAAATCCATCTTCGCGGTTAGGACTTCAGATGTTTGCTTTTATTGAATTATAATTTTATTGGTTACTTAAAACAATTTCTCGTTTTCATTGATCTGAAGTCATAGAAATAGTTTAAACAGTGAAAATGATACTGATCTAGTAACAGTGCCGTTATAAAATAATTATAAAACGAATTTTTGTATTCAAATTGGTTTAATTTTGCATTCACATAAATTTTATTCTCAAAGGTACTTCTGAAATCAATAAACATTTAATATTTTTATCTTCAGGCTATGATGTTACTAACATGGATTCAGGGTTACTATCTGAGAGCTTTTTATAGCTTTTTATGCTTCGTTTTTTAAAAAAAACCTAGAAAAACCAGGATAAAAATGCTACTGACTATGTTTAAGCATGGGAAGTTGAAAAAGAATTCATTGTGCTGCTTTTATCCGCAAATATTTTATATCTCAAATTCGGTGAAACTAATTTTTCACTATAAATATATCATGAATAATGTAATTTAAAATTTTTAGGATAAAATTATTTGAATTTTTAGCGTAAAAAGCTGAAAAGGCTTAATTTTTCTGAAAATACATTTCTAATTACTATTATTGTACAGAGCATAATAACCCTTTTTGATTAAATAAATTTTTTCATGAGCATTTGTTCTATGCTTGAAATTCCGTTTTTCAAAGCTATTTAGAATCAGAATTTATAACAATCTAGGAAGCGTAAAAACCATACCACTTTAGGGCATCTGCATATGGATATGTGAAATTAATAATTCTTTTTCTGTTTCCTGAATATAATATATATATTCAGTTATATAACCTGATACCTAAGATGTCAGTTTTCGTTTTTGTTTTAACTTTTTACAACTTATTCTTGATCAAATTATGAGGCTGGATTATCTTCTCTATATCAATTCGAGTTATTTTAAGGGTTGATGCTTGAGAGTGGAGTGAAAAAATTCCATTAAATGATTTGACTCCCTTATTATATATGAATTTCCAATTAAATTTTTTGATCATGCTTTTCTAATTTGTATGAATCAACATCTTCATATTAATGTATAATTTTTATAAGTATTTATTGATGTATTATTTTACTAGGATCATTGTGATTAATGTAACCAATAGCTTTTATTTTTTTATTTCTTTTTTTTTGTACTGTTTTATCAATGTTCCACTAAGTCCTTCTAAAGTTTGAAAAAAATATCCCGCTGTTGTACGCAGAACATTCACAGGTATTGACTTAAATCCCAAAATATTAAACTTACATGCCATTGAGCGGAATGGTTTTTCGCCATAATTTTTATATTTGAATATTCAATTGAATGTTTATATTATTTTCATCTGAATCATCATATTTAATTTATAAATTCTTAATGACATCAGAAGAATTTTTACACTTTCATGATATAATGAATCTGTAATTGTTATACATTCATATGAGACTGTTTTTTTAGTATAAAACCGAAAACAAAAAAGATTAATTTTCAAAACTTCTGGACCTTTTTTATAATTGTATGTTATAAAAACTGATGTTTATTCAAGAGCGTCAAACGTGTTAAAAGATGTTTCTTCAATATTGAATTTCTTACACTTGAGAACGTAAAATTAGAGATAACTTTTTCTCTTGTACATATCGATGAATGATTGTAGTACGAAATTTGTTGTCGAATATCCTTTGGAATCACTTGCTATTGTACCGTAGTTATTTAGGATTAATTAAATCAGTTATTTACGAGACAGACATACAAAAAAGTTCTTTTTTTTTTTTTAACGAAATGCAGTAATTCATTCCGAAAGTCGATTCTACCAGAATATGTTCATTTTTAATTGAAATTTAGTAGTTATTTAATGTAAAGCAATATTTTGTAAAGAATTTTATGCAAAGTTAATAAGGTTTTCAAAAATTTTTAATTGTAATGTACAGTTGATAATTATTAAAATTCAAAATTTGTGATCCCACTAATATACTATCCGACATTAGTATTATATGTAAAAATGAATGTTTTTTTTTAATATTGGTTATTCCAAATTTCTGATATTGCTTAAGTAGTAATCCTTTATTCTATATGAAACCTAGTTCTCTCTTGGGTCTTATTTTATCAGTTTTTTTAACTTTATATTTACTAAATAATGGCAGTTTTTCTTATTTATGTTTAAAGTTCTTAACCTTTGTTTAAAAATATTGTTAAAATTGTTCCCTTTAGCCATATTTATTTTTACCAATTTTTTTTACTGTAAGCTTTGCAGATGAACCTTGAATTTTACATTTCCCGCTGAAGTTTTTCAAGCTGGACTCATAAGATTTACGACATTCGTCAATATTTATTAAGCTTTAATAGTAAAACAATAAATTTCACTTTAAAATAGGTAATTTTTGGAATTCAAGATTTTAAGTAATTAAAACTTCAGAAAGACAGATTCTTCACGTTCCTGCTCGGATTTTCGCTTTAGCAAAACTTTCAGTTGATAATTCAGTTTAAAAATAAATAATAAATTTAAAGGTATGTATATAAAGGATATTCATTGATAAAAAGCAAAATCATGATCAAATATAACTCGCTAAGTAAGAAATTGTTAAATGTTACATCTTGAAAGTAAATCAAGCTATGGCGTGTCAGAAGAATACCAAAGACACGAACTTCTGCTTACTGATTTATGGAATGGCGGTGTAATCATACTTGAGAGTCTGTTAATTCCTATAAATATAACATTTTAAAATGAAGACTGCTCTAATGGTTGCTGAAAAGCCCTCCTTAGCTGTTTCCCTTTCAAGTATTTTGAGCAACGGAAAGTACTCTACACGTAAAGGTAATTACTATTTTTTTTTTATTTACATGAAATTTGTAATTTTATTTTGAAGGTAACTGATTTGTAAATATTTTATTTCTAAATTATCTTAATTATAAGTAATTTTTATTAGATTTCAAGTTTACAGATGTTACTATTAAATGGTTAATGAAGTCTAAATCTGAAGAATTTTAAGCTAATTAGTCTCATTCACTATCAACAGTAAAATTAAAAAGTAATGTGACTAGTAATTGATAGACAATTGATAGTCAAGTAGAATTCACTTGTATAGAATATAATAACTTTATCGTTTTAGGTTTAAACGGTGCTTGTTCTGTCCATGAATGGCTTGGAACTTTTCGTTCGGAGCCAGTAACATTCCGCATGACGTCGGTTTGTGGACATGTAATGACGCTGGAATTTTATGACAAATATAATAACTGGGATAAAGTGGATCCTGCAGAACTTTTAAGTTGTCCAATTGAAAAAAAAGAATCCAATCCAAAGTTAAAAATGCCTTATTTTTTAAGCCAGGAAGCAAGAGGTTGTGATTATTTAATTTTATGGCTGGATTGTGATAAGGAAGGTGAAAATATTTGCTTTGAAGTCATTGATGCTGTTCATCATTCATTGAAAACTGATATAAGAAGAGGAGGGGTATATAAATGTTATTTATTTATAATAAGTTTTTAAAAGAAATTTTTCATTTAAACTGTAGAATAATTATATTGAAATGGATTAATGATACTTAATCAATTACTAATTTATTTCACTAAAAATTTGAAATTTGTCTTAAATGAATATTTCAAAATCTTTAAAACAAAACCATTCTAATTGTTCAGTTATTTAATTTTTTTTTAGATCAAGAGAAAGAAATTTTATAGTTTATATTGATCCATTAATAGCACAGAAAATGTCAATTTATAAATGTTTATATTTCAATACAATCATTGCATATATATATTGGGAATAAAAGTTTTATCACCATAAATTATAATTAGAATTATTATAATACTACCAAAAAAATTTTCTGATTTGTTCAAATTTCTATTAATAGTAATATAAATTTTAAATTTGATTTGTCATTCTTAAAAAGTATAATCTTTTTTAAAATATAAATTTTAATTAAGATATTAAGAATTTTATTTGAATTATAATTATTCATTTTTTAAGAAATAAAATGAATATAAAGGAAACTTAATAATAATAGTAATGATAATTTTAAAATATATTTTTTATTTCCTCTTGAATTTAATTTAAAATTATGTGTTTTATATTTTTGAAGGTAGTTTATCGTGCACGATTTTCAGCAATTACTGAAAAGGATGTTAAAGCTGCTTTTGCAAATTTAGGAGTCCCAAATGAAAATGAATCCAAAAGTGTTGATGCAAGGCAAGAGTTGGATTTACGTATTGGTTGCGCTTTTACAAGGTTTCAGACAAAATTTTTTCAAGGCAAATATGGTGACTTAGATGCTGCCCTGATTTCATATGGACCATGTCAGACTCCAACATTAGGGTTTTGTGTTCAAAGGCATGATGAAATTCAAACCTTTAAACCGGAACCATATTGGGTTTTACATGTGAGAAAAATTTCTAGTAATTGGGAAAGATTTTATTATGATATAATATTTCTATATGGGTTTCAGTAAATGAAGCAAATCTTAATTGGAAAAAATTTAAATTTTAGGTAACTGTGAAAACCGAAAGTGGAGAAGAAGCAACATTAGATTGGGAAAGATGCCGTTGTTTTGAAAAAGAAGTTGCTGTAATGCTTTTAGCGCAGGTGAAAGAAATTAAAGAAACAACCGTAGTGTCTGTGATATCCAAAGAAAAATCAAAGTCAAGACCTATTGCATTAAATACTGTAGAATTAATGAGAGTTGCCAGTTCTGGTAAGCAAAAATGCACTGAAATTTCACTAATAGGGTTATTATGAAGACATAATAATGTGTTTTAAAACTTCAAACAGCATGAATATTTTTGACATTTATCTTATTTCGATTTCAGTTTTACAAAATGAAATAATGACTAATCTTTACGCCCTTAATTATAATGAACCACTAATAAATTTTATATTTATCTACCTTCTGAACCTCTCTATGCTAAATTGATATTTCTATAAATATTATAATAATTGATATTACTATATTACTATATTTAAATTGCAGAGAAATTATTTAAAATAAAATTGAAATATAAGAGTTAAAAAATGAAAATTTTTAATTTAATCTAAAATCTTATCAACTGCTAAAGTTTCCTTCTGCTGAAATTAAAATTAACAATTAGTCTTCAATTTCAGGTTTAGGAATGGGTCCTCATAATGCCATGCAAATCGCTGAAAAATTATATGTCCAAGGCTATATAAGTTATCCAAGGACAGAAACTACACATTATTCTGAAAATTTTGATCTAATGTAATTATATGATTTTTAATAACAAAAATTTAATTTAAAACATCTTACTTTACATAAAATCTTAGAAATTTTTTGTAATCAATTAAAATGTATAATAATGAAAAATGCAGTACCTTTAATAATTTATTTAAAATTAAAATGAGTCGATTAATATCAGCTTGTGAACATTCGTTTTATATAATTTCATAATTATTATAATTAAATATAATGACTAATAAAATGGGATAATTTTATTACAAATTAAATCTATGACTATTCCAAGATTAAGAATATATTTTTGAAAAATTATTTAAATATAATTTAGTACATGCTGATAAAATACATCATTAATTGTATATTTACTTATTGTTTGAATTTTAGCATTTACATAATCCTATAAAATAAATTTTAAGATTTTTCTAGGAAGTAGTATAAACTTATATATATATATCGTATTATAGATATATATATAAATTATATATATATACAATAAAATGAAATTATTGCTGGGTTAATTGATTTTTAACCAAATCAGGGAAGAATCATTTTTAACTAAATTTAAAACAGGGGAGTTCTGCGTCAACAACGCGGAAGTACGGAGTGGGGTTCACATGTGCGAGATATTATAGCAAATGGAATTAACAAGCCAAGAAAAGGAAAAGATGTCGGAGATCATCCTCCAATCACACCTATGAAACTGGCCCAAAAGCATGACCTAGAAAGTGATGCATGGAAATTATACGATTACATTGTTAGGCATTTTCTCGCTACGGTAATTCAAATGTAAAATATTTTTATGTTTTGGCTTTAAAAGTTCTTTAAATAAATAAAAACTGATAAAATTTAATTTATTTTCTTTGGTGAAATTAAAATGAATTAAATGAAAAAATTTACTAATTAATAGCGTTTATTCTTTCATAAAATGTTATATAATATTATTAGTAGAAATTAAATAATTTTTTTATTAATAAATTCAATTGCAAAATGAAGATAATCTCTTCTTAATAATATATAGAACGCTTATATCAAATTAAATATCGAAATAAATAATATTGAAATAATAATGTCTCATTTATATTTTAAGGTATCAGGCGATTGCAAATATTTATCTACAGTTGCGACTTTTAAAATAGGTACCGAAACTTTTCACTGCACTGGTAAAACATTGTTAGAATTAGGATATACTGCGGTGATGCCTTGGCAAGCTCTTAGCAAGACTGAAACTATTCCAGACTTTACGGAAAAAGAAACAGTTTTTGTTCATGATGTATGTATCGATTGATTGTTTTATAGGTTTCAAAATTCGATTAATATTTAATATGTTCACTTTTAATATTATTTAAATTGTTCTATTTAGTTTTTAATTTGAAAAATTTTTTAAACTGTTGTAACCAGAAAATAAAAAAATGAAACTTAATTGAATATGTTGTATAGTTTTAAAAGTTTGCAGCTGGAATAATGCATAATTAATTTGTTTGTATGTGAATGTAAGAAATACTATTTTACACTGTATTAATTATTAGCACTTTTTCTACTCTTATTAAGGAAATGCATAATAAAAAAATTTATTTAAAATTACTATCGATGGTATACGGATTAAACTTCTTTCATTCATTAATAATTTTGACACGACTTAGAGCTAACTTGCCTATCAGTAAATAATCAAAATAAGTAAATAATATTAAATCAATTGCAATTAAAGTAAACCAGTCAAAATCAGATTAATAATATTAATTTGAATTATAAATTTTTTTTTAGACGAAATTAGTTGAATGTTTAACCAGCCCTCCTGGTTATCTAACTGAGTCGGAACTAATTACACTTATGGAGAAACACGGTATTGGGACGGACGCTTCAATACCAGTTCATATACATAACATATGTCAAAGAAATTATGTAACTGTTGAATCCGGTAGAAGATTAGTTCCAACTTCATTAGGAATTGTTTTAGTCCATGGATATCAAAAAGTATGTGTAAATCAAGAAAATATTCTTAAGACTAAATTACATGAATGTTTGGATATTTTAATTAAGCGATATAAAAAATAAACTGAAATTTTGAAAAGATAATATAATATTTCATTCTATTAACATATATTAAAATAGAGTGAAATATTATAATTGTCATAAATTTTAAGTTGCTGACAAAGTTAAAAGCAATATAAAAATCTTTATATATATATATATATGATAATATATATATGATTAAGTAATATTTACTGGATTAGAAAAATTTATTGAATTTTGCATTTTCCTCAACATAAATGCTTAATAGATACATCATTATGATTAATTCAAAAATTTGGATCTGCGTTTCCCCAAGAGAAATTCATGATACGGATTATGTTTGTTATGTTAGATTACAAAATTATTTTCGATGGACAAAAAAAATTTTTTTCTTTCAAGTAATAAAAGATTTGAACGCTTTAATTTAATCAACTATAAATATTATTAGAAATAAATATTTAATTTTACAGAAGGAAGCCATTGTTTAGATTTTTATACGCTTTTTATTATTGATAGATTGATCCGGAACTGGTTTTACCAACAATGCGATCAGCTGTCGAAGAACAATTAAATTTAATAGCCCTTGGTCAAGCACATTACAATGCAGTGTTAGCGCATTCATTAGAAATTTTTAAACAGAAGTTTCATTATTTTGTTAAAAATATAGAAGGAATGGATCAGTTGTTCGAAGTATCATTTTCACCGCTAGCAACGTCAGGAAAGGCCCATTCAAGGTGTGAATCTTTCATACGTACTCTAAATAAGCACTGTTTTGCTTTCTTTAATCTTAAAGATATTAAAAAAAAAATTTTTCACTAGATTTTTTTTTATTTCAAACTCAGTTTCAGCATACGCTTTCATCTCTGATTCAATTTGTGATAAGGAATTTAATTTTCTATTTCATATTATTTAAATTTGAAAATACTTGTACCTCTGGAACAAATATATCATGTCTGCATTTATTAATAGATACCAACCGAGTTTGAAATGTAACAGAAAGCGTGGATCGAATTGTATTTACAATAATTAGGATTATTTCATTCAAACATTATGAAATAATTAAAAGTAAAAAAAATTAACTTTTAAAAATACATTAAATTTACTTTTAAAAGTACATTTAATTAAAGTAAAAATAAAGCTTCATTAAGAATCAAATATTATTAAAAATTTTCAAAAGTTTGACATAATTTCTATTAATTCATTTAACTTTTCGTAAATTATGGTAATTAACGGGCTTTTAAATATTTAGATAATATTTCCTCGCTCTACAATATTATCTGAACGATCAATTCATATGGAAGTGAAAAGTTATTTATAAATATTTAATTATCTTAATACCCAATTAAATTTTTTTGCAGATGCGGTAAATGTAGAAGATACATGAAATTAATTCAAACCAAACCATCTCGTCTTCATTGTTCGCATTGTGATGAAACTTATAATTTACCTCAGAACGGAAACATTAGATTGTATAAGGAACTTAAATGCCCTTTGGATGATTTTGAATTATTATATTGGACTGCTGGAAATAAAGGAAAGAGCTATCCATTTTGTCCATATTGTTATAATCATCCGCCATTTAGGTGAATTTTACCTAAAACTAATATAATGAAACATTAATTTTCATTTAAATAATATTTCTTAGATAATTTATATTAAGATTTTTTATAATATTTTAGGGATATGAAGAAAGGAGTAGGTTGCAATCAATGCTCTCATCCTTCATGCCCAAACAGTCTTAATTTAACAGGAATCTGCAGTTGCGTGGAATGTGATGGCGGCGTTTTAGTACTTGATCCGAATTCTGGACCTAAATGGAAACTTGGTTGTAATCGATGCGATGTAATTATACATCTTTTCGAAGATGCTCATAAAATAAGTGTGGATGAGGAAGTTTGTAGTTGCGGAAGTCAATTAATAAATGTTGGCTACAAACAGGTAAATAAAAGTGGCTTTAGATCTTTAAAAAGCGTACAATAAAGCCATTAAATTTTTTTTATTAAAACTTGCTCGGTTTGCTAACCTGAAATATTTTAAACCATTTATTTAAATAATGTGATTTCATAAATCTAAATTTTTGTTATTCACGTTTAAATATTTCAATTTAATATTATTAATATTTAATTTCATGTTCCCAAACATTATGTCTTTAACACATTTTATTTCATACGGGAGAAAGAATAATTGGTAAAGCAGCTGAAATTTTCGCATAAAAGCTCTGCTTTGTTTTTTATACTCTATGGCGTTTAAACATTTTTTTTGAGCAGTCGCATAGCGTGAAATTATCAATCCCAATGATTTTATGAATATATATGTGAACATTTATATTACTTGTTAGCAATTATTTTCATTTGTACAAGTTTAAAATATTTTTATTAAATCTAAAAAAATATTTAACAAATTACACTATGTTATTATTATTAATTTAATATCAAATTTTTAGGAGAAAAGTAGACTTCCGGATGAAGCTACAGAAATGACCGGCTGCGTCTTTTGTTCGCCGGACTTTACACCACTTGTCGAGAAACACAGGGCAATCACCATTCGGCCTTCAACTAATCGAGCTCCACGAGGGCGTACCAAAGGGAAAGGTAGGGGGAAACCAAGACCCCCGAAGGACAAAATGCAACAGCTTGCCGATTATTTCGTTTAGTGCGAATGAATATAGATATAGAGGGAGTTTGTGCTTCTTAATTTCTCTGTATTTTATACGGCTTTTTACTCATTTTTATACGTGAAGATTTTGAAGTAAAAATAAATAGGTCTAAACGATCTTATAGCTGATTAATAAAAATCCAATTTTATTTGAAGATAGATTCAAAATTTGAGCATCAATTTTTGATGATTTGAAAAGTCTTCATTATAAAAAGTTTTCAGTTCTTCTCAATATTTTCTTGACATATGTTAGATCTGTAACATCGGTCAATTAAACTAAATAATTTAATGTTAATCAAATTACTGTTGCAGTTAATATCAGCTATTATTACATTACATAAAATTAAAAAAAATTAAAGTAATCTCTTTCGAAGAAGCATTTATAAGATTTATGATGAAATTTGTTTTAGAAATTAGCATGTTAAATAAAAAATTTTCGATATTAAGAAGAATCGAATTGGAGTCAAATATTAAACGGTTTTTCGCTTTTCATGAGATATGAACCCCTGGATTTTTTTAAAAATTGATTTTTCCAAATGATTTTCTATTTCATACCGTGACCAATATGAATTAATCTATTTGTTAGAGAAATTTTATGATTTTTAAGGTTTAAACTTCATTTAATGCACTTATGTGTATGAAGTTAAATAGTGTAAAAAAACTATTTGTAAAATTAAAAATTAAAAAGATGTAGAATCCCTTAGCTCTCTATCAATTTCGAATTCATAGTTTATTAAAAATTTGAATATTACATTTCTTTATCTTTAATGATTCATATTTTATGATTGTAAAATCCAAAATTTTTTTTATATCGAAATTTTCCACTTTTAGACATTAGTAAGTGAATAAACATCAAAAGTGACAATGACAATAGTTTTATAAAATTATTTGAATGAAATTAATTTTTTAATAAAATCATGTATGATATCTTAAAAAGACTTGTCAAGAATATCAAAAATTCAGAATCTGACCACAAAGCAGCTCTTGTAAATTTTATTTCTAAAACTGTTAAATATTATAATTAATTAAGCATGTACCTTTTAACCGAGATATATTGGTTAGAAAAAGATTTTCAATTTTTTAAAAAAGGAAATTTTTTAAGGAAGGCATTTAAAAATAAGACAAAAATTTGAAATTATTTTCTTCATTTTAATTTCTTTAGTAACGAATTTTGAAAATGTGAAGTAATGAAAATTTTGGCTTCTTAAAAGTTTTAGACACTACACTTCACAGACAATAATACCACACAACACACTAAAAAATGAAGTACAATGATATTTATCTTCGATCAAAAAAATTTTTAACACCATGAACAGTGCTATACATCATACAACCCATTTCAAATTATTGAAAACTTAAAATTTAACTCTTGGTTCCACTGACTCACTCCCTTTATTAAAAATTTTAGTTGTCGTTAAAGACAGGAAACTGTTTTAACTGTATCTTTATGTGATATTTCAAAATATATGGAGAATTTGGATTTCAGATAATACATAATTTTTATTTAGGTTTAATTTAAAGTAAAAAAATGTTTTGCTCATCTTGGCCATTTATGATTATTATGGGAGTAATTACAAAATTTAAAGTAAAGAATTTTGATATAATACAATCGAATTAAACATTTATAAAAATTATATAAATTTAGTACAGGATTTTGATCTTAAAAAATGCAATTTACTCGGCATGGAACCATGGTGCGAGGACAGCATATTCTAAAAAATAACTATATTAACACAATAAAACCGAGCATATAAATACTGACCAGTTAAAGGCATATCCTTCTCAATACTTATCCGTACTTTATTTTTTTATACTATGAATATCACCATTTTTTTTTTTTGTAATAAATTCAGATTGTTGTTACTTCAGGCGGAAGTAAAATATTTAACTGACCTCTGGAAAATTTTTGTAGTATGGATTGAACAATATTGTAAGAACAGATTATTCTTTTTTTTAATCAAAAACACATCTACAAATTTTACATACTAAATTTGATGAAACACCAATATAAGTATCGAAAAATTTTAAAATATTTAAAAACATTAAAAAAAATCAAAACAAAAAAAGTAAAAAATATACATGAAAACAAATATATTTTACAATTAACTCTCGTTAAAAACTTGTGTACCATGACTTCTATACGAAAAATGTTGAATTCTAAATTCTATAAAAATAGTTAACCTCTTAAAGGGATAAGTTACAAACGAACTAATTAAACTATATTATTTACTGAACCGTTTATTATTTGTTAATTTTTCGTGCTTTTATTTATCTCTTTTACTTTATTTACATTTGGTAAACATTGTAAAAAAAAGATATAAATATATTTTTGTTAGACGCTTATCGGATATATATTTTACGTATCGCATAAATGCAATGCTTTATTTAAGAATGATTTCGGAATTTTTTACTTTTACCAATTGCTTTTTTAATATGAACAATGCGAATTCCATAAGAAAAAGAAGAGACTTGTGGAGTAAAATTATGTCCCAATGTTATATTATGTATAATGATTTGTCGTCGGTGTTGCATCTTACATGGAAGTCATTCAGAGAAAAAAAATTATACAATGGTTGAAAAAAAGTTATTTTAGATATTTAGACAAAAATTAAGCGACTTCCTGATCATAGATAACAATCTTATTAGATTTGAAGATTTTAAATAAATTTTCATTATCATATACTTTATCTTTCATAAGATGGGTATGTGAATTATAACGATAATTATCAAGGTTCACATCAGATTCACATATTTGTTTGTTCGATCATTGTCTTTATTAGTGATATTATTTTCGAAACTTCCGTGACCCAAGAATGTTCAATATAATTCTGGATCTAATTTTAATTAAAGTAATTTTCTTTATTTAAGTTAATGTTTTGTTTTTACTTATTTTATCTAATATAGTTTCCATTTAACAAATCTGCTTTATCATTAATTTCAAGTTAAAGATCAAAATTTATTTTGCTTAATTAAAGGATTCATGAAAAAGATTTTCATTATATCAGCAGCCCGAAAAGTTCATGTTTTACACATCATTTATATTTCTTTTTTCTGATCTTGATTCCATTAAATTTCAGTTAACAGAAAATATATAAAGGTGAGGTCTCGAAGTTGTTTAAAATAGTAACGATTCCTAGTAATTATTAATATCACCGAGTTTAATTTTACTTTTGAACTTAATCGCAGGATGCTGAAGTGAAGAATAGGTTGGATGTATCGATTTTTCTTATTCTTTGTCTGAATGGCGCTTCCTAGATTATCCTCATTATAAATTTTCATTGCTTACTGGTCTTTTCATTCATTCGAATCGTCCTGAAAATAATATGAAAAAAAACTAATATTAATGTTATAATTACAAGGAAATTAGAAAAGTTTTGGTAGAAAATAAGATCATTAGTTCATTGGATTGAATTTTATAATAAATTAAGTCTTGGTCTCATGTTAATTTTCCATTTTAAAATCTGAAAATCAGAACATTTATTGTTTGTTTTTTCTCTTATCTTTCAATATAATCTCATTTCAAACAACTCTACCTTCCTAAAATTTCTAAAAAATGAAAAAGAAATCTGGGTCTAATGCATTTTTAAAAATCACATTAGATAATTAGTGACGTAGTTTCTTAAAATGAAATTTTTATATTTTCTCCTTCAAACAGAAAAAATTTTTTTCTTAAAATAATTCTATAAACGAGGGATTATATTTTTTAGTATGTACATTTACAAGTAACGCTTTTAAAAATTTTATTCATAGTAAATAAAAATTAATTTTTCCAAATCTATTTTTATCCTTAACGAGAAAAAATATATAATATGCTACAAATTTCGAAAAGTGCTAATTCAATTGAAGAATTTGCTGTTTTATTTGAAAGGTTAATTATTTTAAAAATTAAAAAATTCTTATTTGAATATGTTAAATGTAATTAGTTCTTGCCCTTGTAATTATTTTTTTCCGTTGAAAATTGGTTTTACTTCGCCAGCGACAGTAATTGAGGAGGATGATTGCTTATGTCGTATTGAAAATTGAGCTCATCTGAAATACCAAAAATATGTTCGGAATCGGCAATGCCATCAACTATGCTCAGATTTTCTCCTGTTTCCGCAGTCAGATTCAACTCAATCTGGTTTAAAAGGCCACATTCACCTATTAAGATTTCTTTTGATATTGGATTCAAGAAATCTGAAAAATAATTGTAATTATAATGAAATCCGATAATTCGTACAACTATAATTTTTTAAAGTGCACTATTAATGCAATTATTTTACATTGTAGGAAATTATACTGCCATATTATATATGAAAATATATTAAGCTCTTCGTTATGTGATGTATTTTGAATCTTATTTGAATATCATTTGGAATTATTTGACAATCTCTGCAAATTTTCGTTCTCGATGCTTATATGCAGTGTCGAAGGCCTAAAAAAAAGGTATTTTGGTGCTGTTATCGGCCTCTGTTTCCTCAAAGAATTTATGATACCTTGAAATTATATATTTTCATAAATAAATTGAACGAAAAACAATTTTCGACTATAAAAATTAATTTCGACTAAAAAAAATGTTCGAAAATTAACTGAAAAAATCAGAACTGGGATAATGAATTTTGCTATTTATATCGCCTTATTATTGGGACTAAATAACAATAATTAGAATAATTTTGGTTTTACGAATGATTCAATGAGCAAAATAAAATTCTATACTAATTATTATTAGTTTGCCGGATCAAAATTTAATTTTTAAAATTATAATATTAGCACACACCATTTTCACAAGGTGAGGTAGACTTGACAGGTTCTAGATATTGAACTTCTACGGTTTTTTTCACGCCACTAAGTATTTCTTCAGCTGATTGCTCCAAGCTAACATTCTGTAAATTAAATATAAAATGAATAATTTTTCAGTTTGTTTAAATTTCTACCACAGACTTTCGCCAAATATTAATCAAATTAAATAAATTACATTATCGAACTAATTTATATTTGATAAAATAAAATGTTTAAATTATAGGTGTTTCTATACTTATATTGGTATCTGATTTTAAATTTTATAATCTTACTTGAAGAAGATGTTAACCAATAACTGAAAAGCTAAATATCACATAGTAGTGGAAAATTTCAAACTCACTGAAGCAGAGATTAGATTATTGTCAACACAAGCAGCCATAAGTACATCTTTGTGAAGTTTTCGATTTTCTTTGTCTTCTATACTAGCTGTGGCTAATTCAGTTTCATCCATCATTTTACTAGAAGGAACGAATTCAGATGAATTCTCATTCATTTCTGTTTCACCGGCAAGCCTCAGTCTTTTATTAAATTCTTCAAATTCATGAAAACGTTGCCTTTTCTAAAACAAATCAAAAGTGCCTTAAAATGCTAATAAAGTCTTCAGATAGAGAGGTGAATTATTTAGATAAAAAAAATTATTATTTAGATAGAAACTATTATTTAGATTATTTAAAACTATTATTTAGATAGAAAAAATAAGAAAAGTCTTTAGATGAAAGTCTTTTGAAGTCAAAATCCGTAAATTACTTTTAGTTTAACTTCTCTTACGAATTATAAACTTTTATTTTTCACAAAATATAAAAATAAATGTGTTAATATATTTTTTATCAGAAGGTTAATAGTTAATGAATTTCAAATTCTTATTGAAAAAATTTACAATTTTTTATATTTTCGCTAATTTATAATTATTATTTAGTGTTACATGGGTTTTCTGTTAAACTATTTATATAAAAACTTTTATTATTGTACTTTCAGTCGAAATACAATTAGAAAAAATTAAATTGAATATTCTCGTTTCTCAATTTTTAATATTGAATTCCGTTATAAAATTTATTTCACTATTAATTTGAATTTCAATAGGAAACTAAATATGATTGGTAAAAAGGATTTAATTTAAACAAATTAATTTTATAGGATTTAAGTTAAATTTAATTTTAAAAAAGTCAAATAGGTTTTAATAGATAGATAAAAGTTGCGGCTTCACCGAATTTTTCACTTTATATAAAATATCAAGCTTCATTGCTTACCCAGTTATTTATTTTAGAGTTATCATCAGACTTATTAACAGTCCATAAGTGACCAGAACCTTGCCTAGCTTTAGTTCCTTTCCTGAAGTATGGATTTATTGACAGATTATGCCTGACTGAATTTTTCCATCTATCATCCCATGATTTATAATACGGAAAAGTTTCCCTAAAATTACATTGTTAAATTGCAGTATTTCATATATTAAGTACAATTAATAACAATACACGTAGAAATATATAATATGAAGAAATGATTTTTTAAAATATAATTATAATATATATTGAATAAAGATTACTTTCACGATGTCAAAAATAAAAATAAAATTGTATCATTTAACTTATTAATTAATATTTTGAACCAGATCACATAATTTTAAAGATTTATAAAATTTGTATTAAAGATATTTATATTAAAAGCTATTCATTTTTTTTGATATTTACGGTCCCTCACCAAAAGCACTTAATTAACAAAGTGTTTAATAAAAATCTTTTCTGTGGATTTTTTTCCTTAATGAATTACGATAATTCTTCTCTTATGATAAATTTCTTATAAACTGAGAGAATTAAAATATATTCCAATTCATAATAATTAATATTTATTTTTTTAACAATTTAATAATAAAAATTATTAGAACATCCAAAATAGATATCAATTACATTTATATTATGTCTTAATCCAATACATAATTAAATGTTAATGGTTAGGTATATTAAATAACATTAATTAAATATTAATGTTGAATATTGATTGGAAAGTAATATATATTTCACTAACATCAAGTTTAACAAAATAATAAGACGTTGGAGCGATATCAAAAGAAAAATCACAGAGAATAAAAAGGATAGTAGTGATAACTTCTTTAACTTCTGGATTCGAAAAACTCAATAGATTTGAAAGATTAAAGACTGTAACTATGTACAAGATATATACATTATTTGAGGCGAAATATAAAATTGCAATTGAGTATTAGGTTAATTTGAAAATTCGAACAAATAAAGAAAAATCGGTCGATCAAGAAACTAGCAAATCAGGTAATATCGCATCCTTGTACGGATTATTAAAACCCTTTTGAAATATATTGATTCCGTTTATTATGAATGCGAGCAGAAATTCACATATGTTTGTTGGAATTCATATATATATCTTTCGCAGGCATTTGTTGGGTTTTATTTCAGTTCTTTATAAATGAAGAGAAGTATAATTTTTCAGATTTTTTGACTAATTTGATATCGTTCAAAAGCGGTATCGTAAATTCTTGGCTGAGTGAAATGTACAGTGATTTTATTAAAATATCAAATAGAAAGAAAGAGAAAAGAAAAAAATGGAAATCGATAACTCGTACCAGCAACGAAGTAGCACCCCTAACTCCAGTTTGCAGACCCCTTGCAGCAAGTCATTGACAATCCTTTTCAAAATAATATTGCATGAACTTTATCTCTCCTGTTACTCTTAAAAAAGGATGGCTTTCCAACTTGATGTTTAAAGTTTATATATATATTTTATCATAGAAGACTATGACTTCGGGATAAACTCTTCTTCTTTAAACTTAATAATATAAAACTGGAAATCCACCTGCCTCGCGATGAAGCCATTGAACATACAACACCATGAAACGAAATCCATGCAACTTTATTTTTGAAAAAGGGTCGAATTTCATTAGAAATATTAAGATATTTTTGTGTGAAATACAGACAGATGATCTATGGCCAGATGTCTATGGAGAAATAAATGACATTTCTCTAAGACACTGCTAAAATAAAACAAACTATTTATTGAAAAGTTTTTCATAAAAAGATCTCAACTTTTGAAATGAAGGCATGAGTCATTATAACGGATCAAAAACCTTGAGTAAAGATGAATAAAAAGTACATCTTTCATGAAATATATACCAATTCTTTCTGTATTTCTATTATTTTACAATATAATAAGTTAGTAAATTATAATTTTAATTGCTTTGCTAATTTTGTGGCAGAAAAAATTAATAAATAATTCAACCGAAAATTCACGCCGCTGTTTCACATGTACAGCTTTTACCCCTTCAATTTAGAACCTCAACCCTTGGTGCCTACTAGTGTCATTCCAATTATTGTGTAATATGGATAACTATCTTCCATATTTGGAATATTATACGTTTCATAAATTTGATTTTATAAAATTAATTTAATTTTTTACAAACCATAAATAAATTTAATGGGTGACAACTCCAGTCAATAAAACTACTATTATTAAGCTATTTCTAATCTAAAAACAAAAATATATAATTATATTTCTGATGGGAATTAGTCATGAAATTTAGCAGGATAATTTGTTCATTGCATCTAAGTAAATTAAATACATTAGTACTGATGTTGACGCTTAGTAGTATTCCAAAAGTTACCTTTTACAAATAGCTTTTAAAGTTACCTTTTAATAAATAGCGAGATTAATGAGATCCATGTAATTTTTTCGTTATGAATCTTTTATTCAATATGAAAAGTGAAATAGAATTTCAAAAAGAACAGTTTATTTAAATCATCATATTTCTTATTATTATAATTCAAATGTTTTTTATGCATAATATGCATTTAAATGCATATGCATTATGCTGAATAATTGCAATAAAAATAAGAAATCAGTTTTCATTGTAAAAATCAAATTCACAATATGAAAATTATAAAATTATGGATTTAGTATCAAAGAAATAAAACAAAACTTACGAGATCCAGTTATAAATTTCTGATACCGTCAGGGGGCCTCTTTCTTGAAGAGCACACTCTATCAGTTCTGTATATGTAAACGGAGGTTTCCTATTTTCCGAATACTTCAAGTCGCTGAATGTTCTATTTGTTTGGCTCGATTCCGCTTTATTTTCTCCTTTCTGGTTCTGTCTCGATGTAGTTTTTCCATTTGTTGTTTTGCTCATTTTCGCCGAGGTAGTGTCAGTTTGGCATCCAATTTCAACTAAAAAATATATTTCAATCTATATGGCCTGCATCATAACGAAATGAAATGTTTTGAAGGTAAAGCGAATACTGAACAAATTTTGGTCATTTTCGTCAATAATTTTTGAAGTATTCTTGCTCACTCTTGCTAATGGTTTATTTTCCTCAAAGTTGTTGAATTGTTTTTTAAAATGTCCATTAATTCTTCCAACGGTTGTTTTCGGGATGTCAAACGAACAAAAAAAAACGTACATCTATCTTTTCGACCAAAATAGAGAAATTCTAGAGAAAGTTTGCAATATATGTTATATAAAGATAACTATCGTATATAGTTCTTAGTGTAATTAAATCATTTTAAAGCTTAATAAAGACGATTTTCAGTTTTCAATATTGCCGGAATTAAATGCAATTTTTAATTTTAAATTAGAAGCTATAAAAATTGCAGTTTCTTCGAATTCAATAAATCTGAAGTGTCTAAAATCTATATATAGTGCGAGATCTTTTGTAAAGGAAACTTTTTTTTACTAATTGAAATCTTTTTTATGAGTACAATAACTCAATATAATTACACAAAGTTCTATGTAGAATTTTCTAAAAGAAGCCGGGCTAAGAAAAAATTTTATGTTACTTGATGTATATTGAATCAAAAGCGATTTAAAAAAAATAAAAATGATTAATAATATTATGCCCAATTAAAACACAAATAATTATCGTAGGAAAATAGTACTACTTGATATTTAAATAATTATTATTGTAGTATAATGTTTTTATTTCAGAAATCATAACTATTAATATTCATAATAGTATAAATGAGTTCCCTAAAGTCTACGGAGGATTTGATGAAGGTATGCTTCTGTGAGTATATAATAAAGACAGATTGTATCGTAATTAGTTTAACCATCAAATTTGAATTCAATGCATTTTAATCAATTGCGTATATTTCATAGAAGTACAAATCACAGTACACATTGCTGTTGCTGACCTATGAAACAAAAATCTTACAACCAAATATATATATATTATATATATTATCAGGTTAGGCTTTATATATATAATCATATGTCATACAACCATCATTATTATAAATCTGACGTTGAGATAAAATTTTTATAAAATTGAAGTTAATTTTATATATTATATTTTTATATAAAATTTTATATATAATAGAT